>DWRH01000107.1:0-16685 GCA_022318365.1 Anthoptus insignis
CTGAAAGCGGGAGGGGCGTATGTGCCGCTGGACCCGTCAGCCCCGGTGGAACGGCTGAATTACATGCTGAATGATGCTACGCCGGTAGCCCTGGTGACGCAGCGCGGAATGGACGAAAAGCTACGCACGACAGTGGCGACCGTCCTGCTGGATGCGCCATTACCGGCGACGACTGCCGGGGAGGATGAGCAAAACCCTGACCCGCGCCGTTATGGGCTGAGCGCCAGGCATCTGGCTTATGTAATTTATACCTCTGGCTCTACCGGGCAGCCGAAAGGCGTTATGGTGGAGCATAAAAACGTGCTCAATTTGCATCTGGCGATGCAAATCAAACTTAATCTCCAGCGTCCATGCCGTTTCACCATGAATGCCAGTATTGTATTTGATGCCTCAGTACAGTGCTGGATACAACTGCTTTCCGGTCATACCGTGGTGATAGTTCCGGAAGCGATCCGTAAGGAGGGTGACGCTCTGGTGAGGTTTATCAAGGCTCATCGTATCGATATCGTTGATTGTACGCCGGGCCAATTACACTATTTACTTGATGCGGGTCTGGGACAACAAGGGGATTATCCTTCATCCGTATTAGTGGGTGGAGAGACGGTTTCTCTGTCAACCTGGGCGGCATTACAAAACATAAGCCACATCGATTTTATTAATGTCTATGGTCCGACCGAATGTACGGTTAATGCCACGACCTCATCAATGGGCAGTTCACTGTCGATGACCAGTATTGGTCAGCCCATCGCCAACACGCAGATTTATATTCTGGATGCCCAGGGGGAACCGGTGCCAGTGGGTGTTACGGGTGAATTGTATATCGGCGGTAATAACGTGGCTCGTGGTTACCTTAACCGTCCCGAATTGACGGCGGAACGTTTTTTGCCAGACCCCTTTTCTGCTGATCCGCAACAGTGCATGTATAAAACCGGCGATCTGGGCCGCTGGCTGCCGCAGGGGGATATCGATTTTCTCGGGCGCAATGATTTCCAGATTAAAATACGGGGCTTTCGTATTGAGCCGGGGGAAATTGAAGCCTGCCTGACGGCTTGTGAAGGGGTCAAAGATGCCGTGGTGATTGCGCGAGAGGACCGGATCGGGGATAAACGTCTGGTCGCCTATGTAGTGGCCGATGAGGGGGTTAAGCTGATTCCCGGCGAACTGCGCCATCAGCTTTCACCGTCACTGGCCGACTATATGTTGCCTTCTGCTTATGTGATGCTGGACGCTTTCCCGCTGACGACGAATGGGAAACTGGATCGACGTGCTTTACCTGCTCCTGATCAGCATGCGCTGATCACCCGCGACTTCATGGTGCCTGTTGGTGAGATTGAAAGCACGCTTGCGCTTATCTGGAGTGAATTATTAGGTGTAAAGCAGATAGGACGCGACGACAACTTTTTCGATTTAGGCGGGCATTCGCTGATTGCCGTTCAGTTATTGAACCGTATGTCTGCTGCCGGACTGAACATCACTCTTGCTACCCTGTTTGCCTGTCCCACACTGTCTGCGCTTGCTGAAGTGTTGAAACAGAATACGGAACACCGTGCTGTACCTTTACAGGACAATCCGGTTCCACTGATTAGCCAGGGAAGTCAGTCGCCTCTGTTTTTGTTGCATGAACCTTCGGGTGACCCTCTGGTTTATTTACCACTGGCAATGGAACTGACCGCTGACAGACCGGTATACGCGTTGCAGGCATTAGGCATACATACGCTGGAGAATCCTCCTGCCACAGTAGAGGCGCTGGCGACCTGCCATATTGAGGCAATTCGTCGAATTCAGCCGCAGGGGCCTTATTATCTGGCTGGCTGGTCGCTTGGCGGCGTCATTGGCTATGAAATTGCCTGTCAGCTCCAGAAAAGCGGTGAGAAAATTGCCTTCCTGGGGATGATTGACAGTTATAACCCGGCAATCATTAACGAGGATGGCATCGACCCTCAGGAGCTGGCAGAGCACCGTGATGCGCTGGTGATGAGCTTTATCTCAACCTACGTGCCTGGTGACCAGCTATTTCGCTTTACAGCGCTGCCAACGCCGATTGATGTACAACAGGCCTTTGACATTGCGGTTGATCATCGCTGGTTACCGGACGATATTACCTATGATGAGTTGTTATTACGTTTAGAGACCGCCCTGTACATCAGACAACTCGGTTTACGTTACACTCCGCCATCGTCTGATTTGAGCATTACCCTTTATTGGGCCGATGAGGAAAAACCGGATAACCCCTGGCGTGGATGGCAGAATCTCGTCAGTCGTCGCTCCTCACTCTGTCAGCTTGAGGGGACGCATTACTCCATCATGCAAAAGCCTGCATTACACCACCTGGCACAGCAATTATCCGCTCAACTACATCCGTTGCCGCCTTACGATCCTGTGGTAGTGATACAATCCGGAGAAAAAGGCGAAAAGCCGATCTTCTGCATCCCGGGAGCCGGGGCTTCAGCATTCAGTTTTCTTGAGCTGGCGAGGTTGATACCGCAGAAAGTGCCTGTTTATGCGCTACAGGCGCGTGGGCTGAGCAGCACGACAGTACCGCCTTACTCTACGGTCAGTGACGCGGCTGAAGCCTATATTCAGGCGATACAGCAGCGTGATCCTTCTGGCCCTTACCGCATCATCGGGCACTCTTTTGGTGGCTGGATAGCCTTCGAGATAGCACTGCAATTACAGGCTAAGGGCTTTTCCGTATCAGATCTGGTACTGATTGATAGCCGTGGCCCGGCACCTGAACATCGCCCGTCACAGGATGTCAGCGAAATCGGGACATTGATGAAGCTGGTTTCAATTTATAATTTAAAACTGGAACGTAATCTGCCGGTTACCCGGGAGGAAGTAGTAGCCCTGAAACCAGAGGAGCGCATAGCGTTTTTACACAATGTGTTAATTGCCGGGGGATTCTATTCTGCGAACACTGCTGTGTCAGTGTTACACGGTGTGTTTCAGGTGATGCATGCTAATTTAAATACCACTTACCTTCCTGCGTCACGTTTTCAGGGGGTCATGCACCTGATTAATGCGGTGGAAGGTGATGTGTCACAAAGGGTGGCGCATCAGGCGGCCTGGCAACAGCATGTAGAAACCTTAAACCCCCTGCTTAGCGCCGGCAATCATATGACTATGCTGACTGCACCTCACGTAGCGGAGCTGGCGGGGTATATCGCAAGCCATTGCACCCTGTGGCGGTGACTGCCGTCTGGCGAAAAGGAAGATGACGTAATTCGCCGGGCTCAGGCGCGATGCTGCCTGAGCCCGGTGACTATGCTATTTTCCGGCCAGTGTCTGAGTTATACTCAACGAATGAGAATTGGATCGGTTTTTTTAACATATTTAATATCTTAGGGGCTCTGCAATAGTATTATTGGGTTAGCACTTGTAGTGCAAATTTAATCACAGATAGCGTAAAAAGCCTCAATATCTGTATGCTGATATACGATAAAAGTATTCTTCATTATAGTGACCGTATTTTGTTCGTTTTTATTGTTAGTCAAATATGTTATTGACTTCATTTTGTCTGTTTATAAGTAATAATCGCTATTCTTTATTCAGCATTATCATGAATTAATAAGATGCTACGTTTCCTTTAAATTAGACATGAAATATTTTATTACAATATTTAATTTCAAGAAGTTTGGCTAATGTTTTACGCTGCTGCCGTATTGGGCCTTATCCTAAATTTTATATTTCAGGTAACCCACTCAAAGTGCCGTGTCAGGTTGCTGGTGATAGGGAATGCGCTCGCTGTTGATTCACGTCGGATAACGTGAACCTGGATGTTGTTTTGGCAGGGTAAGCCTTTCTAATTAGTTTTTCACTGGCATTGACCATGTCTATTACTCTTTATAGCACAGGGACCGCCATGTCTAACTCTTATCAGTCCGAGATCCCCAAAGCGCGCGTTAACATTCAGTTAAGTCTGCATACCGGTGGTGCACAAAAAAAAGTTGAACTCCCTCTCAAGCTGATGATGGTGGGTGATTACAGTAATGGTGCGGAACAGCGTGCTGTGTCTGAGCGTGAAAAGGTCAACATCAATAAAAACAATTTTGACCATGTACTGGCTGACTTTTCCCCTTCTGTGAATCTTGCTGTTGAAAATACCCTCGCCGGTGATGGCAGTGAAGAGAATATCACCCTGACCTTCCAGAATATGAAAGATTTTACACCAGAAAAAGTGGCAGCACAGATCCCACAGCTAAAAGCCATGCTGGCTATGCGCAACCTTCTGCGCGATCTCAAGGCAAACCTTCTCGATAACCAGGCTTTCCTTAAAGAGCTGGAAAAAATTCTGGTTGACCCGACCCTCAGTGCAGGACTCCGGGCCGAACTGTCAGCGCTGGCCGCCAGACAGCCATAACTGTGGCCATTTTTTAACGGATTAATTAAGGAATATGCTGATGTCTGTACAAAATGAAAATGCTATCGCTGGCGAAAGCGTGGTACTCGAACGCGTTGCCGGCGGTGTCTACGCGTCTTTGTTCGAAAAAATCAATCTCAGTCCGGTTTCTGAACTGAGTACGCTGGATATCTGGCAGGATGCGCAGGCCATGTCGGATGCCACGGCGGACGAACGTTTAACTGCCGGGATGCAGGTGTTTCTGGAATGCCTGACAAAATCTGGTTCGAAGGTCGAAAAACTCGACAAAAACCTTATCGATCACCATATTGCCGAACTGGATTATCAGATCAGTCGTCAACTTGATGCCGTGATGCATCATGAAGACTTTCAGCGTACAGAGAGTACCTGGCGCGGACTGAAGCTGCTGGTGGATAAAACCGATTTTCGTCAGAACGTGAAAATCGAGCTGCTGGATATGTCTAAAGAGGACCTGCGACATGATTTTGAAGACAGCCCGGAAATTATCCAGAGTGGACTCTACAAACATACCTATATTGATGAATATGATACGCCGGGTGGGGAACCTATAGCGGCTCTGATTTCCGCTTACGAATTTGATGCCTCGGCACAGGATGTTGCCTTACTGCGCAATATCTCCAAAGTCTCTGCCGCCGCCCATATGCCATTTATCGGCTCTGCCGGGCCGACATTTTTCCTCAAAGAGTCAATGGCAGACGTGGCGGCGATTAAAGATATTGGTAACTACTTTGACCGTGCTGAGTACATCAAGTGGAAATCGTTCCGTGAAACGGATGATTCTCGTTATATCGGTCTGGTGATGCCACGTGTACTGGGTCGCCTGCCGTATGGCCCGGATACCGTACCGGTACGCAGCTTCAACTATGTCGAGCAGGTGACCGGCCCGGATCATGATAAATATCTGTGGACCAATGCTTCATTCGCTTTTGCTGCCAATATGGTGCGCAGTTTTATTAATAACGGCTGGTGTGTACAGATCCGTGGACCGCAGGCGGGCGGGGCGGTTCAGGACTTGCCCATCCATCTGTATGACCTGGGCACGGGTAATCAGGTGAAAATCCCCAGTGAAGTGATGATCCCGGAAACGCGAGAATTCGAATTTGCCAATCTCGGTTTCATTCCACTCAGCTATTACAAAAACCGTGATTATGCCTGTTTTTTCAGCGCAAACTCCACCCAGAAAGCCGCACTCTATGATACTGCTGATGCGACGGCCAACAGCCGCATTAACGCCCGTCTGCCGTATATTTTCCTGCTCTCGCGCATTGCGCATTATCTGAAAGTGATCCAGCGTGAAAACATCGGTAGCACCAGGGATCGTCGTTTGCTGGAACTGGAGCTGAATACCTGGGTACGCAGTCTGGTGACCGAAATGACCGATCCGGGCGACGAACTGCAGGCCTCGCACCCACTGCGTGACGCAAAAGTTATCGTCGAAGATATTGAGGATAACCCCGGTTTCTTCCGTGTCAGGCTGTATGCCATCCCCCATTTTCAGGTGGAAGGCATGGATGTCAATCTGTCTCTGGTTTCACAGATGCCGAAGGCGAAATCATAAGGCTAAGGAACACCAGGGATGAAAATTTATCGCGCACTTTGGGAAGATGGGGCTGCACTGGCCCCACAACAGTTCCAGCAGCAAGACCGCTGGTGTGGACACGTTGCTGATATGGTTGCCCGGATGGGGATTTCTCATCCCTGGGGCGTTGTTGCAACAGAATTTGACGATGCCGCGCTGGCATTGTCACGGCTCAATGCTACCCGTCTGGTGGTGCGATTTCAGGATGGTACCATTGCCGATACGGATCTGGCGGATAATCTCCCGCCGGTGTGCGATTTATCTGCGGCATCGGGCTGTGAGTCCGTTGAAGTGGTTGTGGCGCTGCCACTGCTGAGTGCCAGCGGCGGCAACCTCGACAACGGTCAGGACAGTGAACGTCCCCGACGCTGGAAAGCTGAGCGTGTCGTGGTCCAGGAGCTGGCCGGCCACGAAAGTGGTGAGCTGGCTATTCTGCGCAACGCCATTACCTTGCGTTTATCCAGCCAGGAAAATACCGCATACCTTACCTGTCCGGTAGCCCGTCTGGTGCGTAATGCTCAGGGGCTGTGGGGTCGTGACCCATTATTTCTCCCGCCAATGCTTTCGCTTTCTGCCAGTCCGTTACTGATCACTGAACTGGGCAATCTGCTGGTACGTCTGCAAGCCCGTCGCCGTCGCCTGATGGCCATGCGCCGTGAGAGTAATGAACGGATGGCCGATTTCGCCGTGGCTGACGTGTCTCTGTTCTGGCTTCTCAATGCACTTAACAGTGCCGAACCGGTACTGGTCGAGTTATTACAGACCCCGTCGCGTCATCCTGAACTGCTGTACCGGGAACTGACCCGCCTTGCTGGTAGCCTGCTGACATTTTCACTGGAACACGATGCCGGGGATATACCCGTTTATCAACATGATGCACCAGAACAGGTGTTCCCACCGCTCCTGACCTTACTGGATAAACTCCTTGAAGCAAGCCTGCCGTCGCGGGTGGTCAGCATTCAACTGGAACATCACGATCAAATGTGGAAAGGCTCATTGCATGATGCGCGCCTGCGTGAAGGGGCCGATTTTTACCTGTCTGTGCGCTCATCCATGCCCAATCATGAGCTGCAAACAAGGTTCCCGCGCTTGTGCAAGGCAGGCAGTTTTGACGATGTCTCCGATGTGGTGAACGTGGCGCTGAGTGGCATGGTGATCAAACCGCTCAGCCATGTGCCATCGGCTATCCCGTTGCGTCTGGAAAACCAGTACTTTTCACTGGATCTGTCTACGCAAGCCGCGCAGGCGATGCTTGAGGCAGGGAGCTGTACCTTCTATACACCAGGTTCGCTCGGTGATGTGAAACTTGAACTCTTTGCGGTGCTGCGTACATGACCAAATCCAATATCAGTGAGATTGAACGTATTTTCTATCCCGGATGGCTAATGACCAGCCAGCTTCGTAGTGGTCAGAAAGTACAGGAAGGGGAAAAATTGTACCGCCGTGCCTGCCGTCTGGTGCAGGATGCACGAACAGCACTGACTGAGGCGGGGTACAGCGACAGCCGCTGCGACCACATGATATATGCCCTGTGCGCCCTGCTGGACGAAAGTGTCCTCAACCGCGGAACCACGGATGATGGTTATCTGATTTGGCGCCGTGACCCGCTGCAGGCCCATTTCTTCGGTACCCTGAACGCCGGTGAGGAGCTATGGGAGCGTATTCGCGACCTGCTGAAAGCGTCCGCGCCCGATACGGCCGTGCTGACTTGTATGTACCGTACTCTGCAGCTCGGGTTTGTGGGTCAGTATCGGGCGCAGGATGATCAACGTCGTGAGGACGTGGTGCGGGCCCTCGGTGAACGGGTACCTGCTTTTACCCTTGCTCAGGATGCACCGATCGTCGTCAGGAGCGCGCGGCTGCGCAGTGGCCGTGGTGTCTACTGGTTCTCCTGGGTTATCGGCGTGACAGCACTGGTTGTATTGTGGTTCGTGCTTTCTTCCTCCCTCACCGATCTGGTGAGCCAGATTGTCAGGCCGGGGTAAGCGATGCGTGATGTTTACCGGAGTCTGTTGACCGCACTGGGCGCCATGCTGCTCTTGTGGCTTATTCTGGGTTTCTGGCCATTGTCGGTCGGGAGCCAGGTGGCGCTTAGCCTGCTGGTTATTCTGGTTTGCGGGATAATGCTCTGGCGTCAGCGCCAGGCATCACAGTCACAGGCTCTGGTGCTCAGGGAGATCGCCGATGAGAGCCTGCCGCCAGAAGATTTTCAGGGGGCTGTTATTCTGGTATGTGGCGATAATGCTGCGCTTTTCGCCAGTGATATGCTTCATCGTGAGACACGTCAGGGCTGGTATCTGTTGGTGAAAGATGCCGGGCAGTTGCCTTTACTGGCGCAGCATCTGAGCCAGATTCGTCCGGCCCTGGTGTCACAGATTTCGCTGATGCTGGCTGTACTGCCAGAGTGTCATACCTCGGAGACGTTATTTATCCAGCATCTGCGGGGCTGGCAGCGTGCGATGATGCAGTGTCGCGCTAGCATTGGCCGTCTCCCACCCTTGTGGACCGTTACCTGGGTATCCCCCTCTGCCGCTTGTGCATCTGCAGAACCGGTCTGGTTTACCACGACCAGCAATCAGGCGGGTATGCAGGTTTGTCAGCCCGGTCTGGGCAACCTGTCACTGACAGAGTGGACCCGCGAAACAGCGGCTGACGAGCGACTTTCCCGCCTGAGTCAGGGGCTTTGGCTGGACAGTCTGCTTGCCTGGCAGAATACCACTGTCAACAATCTGCTGTCGGTACGGCAGGGCGAGCTACCGGGGATGAAGCCTTATGTCCAGGGCGTGTGCATGGTGCCGGTAAACGGTATCGCAGGTAATCTCTGGCAACAGCACATTGCATCAGTAACGTCGCTGTCGCCAGATGCGGCGGTGAGCGATAAGCCCTTACCGTTACCCGAGCTGTTGTTGCCAGTGTTGCCGCGCCGTCGTGGTATCAGTGGGCGGATGATTTTCTGGCGTTATGCCGGACTGACAGGCGGCATTTTCCTGGCGCTGGTCATGCTGGCGTCCTGGGTGAACAATCAGCGTCTGATCCGCAATGTGGGCGACCATCTGGCCTTATACCTCCACCTCAGTGGCACACCGGTTGCGCCCAAACTTGGTGCTCAGCAGCGGCTACGCGCTGATAGTGCGCTGTTGGATGACTGGCAGCGTCGTGGTGCACCGATACGTTATCGCTTTGGTCTGTATCAGGGGCTGCGCCTGATACCTGTGGTAGAAGCCGCAGTGAATAACTGGGCACCGCCACCGCCGCCACCGCCGGTTATCAAAAAGATTATCCAGGGGCCGAAAACCATCCGGCTCGACAGTATGTCGTTGTTCGGTACCGGTCAATTTGTGTTGAAAAGCGACTCGACCAAAATGCTGATCAACTCGCTGGTGGGCATTAAAGCGAAGCCGGGGTGGCTGATTGTCGTGGCCGGGCATACCGATAACACCGGTAATGAACAACTCAACCAGACACTTTCTCAGAAACGTGCCGAAGCGGTACGCGACTGGATGCGGGATACCGGTGATGTGCCGGAAAGTTGTTTTGCGGTGCAGGGCTATGGCGCAAGCCGTCCGATTGCGCCCAATGAGACGCCGGAAGGCCGGGCGCTTAACCGGCGTGTCGAAATCAGTCTGGTGCCACAGGTTAATGCCTGTCAGATACCGGGCGACCCCCTGACGTCATCGCAGGATGATGACGAATCATAACACAAAGGAGAGTAATTTTATGGCAATTCCTGTTTATCTTTGGCTGAAAGACGATGGTGGGGCAGACATCAAAGGTTCTGTTGATGTAAAGGACCGCACAGGCAGCATTGAAGTGGTGGCACAGGAACATAACCTGTACATCCCGACCGATAACAACACCGGCAAGCTGACAGGTACGCGTATTCATACGCCTTTCCTGTTCACTAAAGAGATAGACTCCTCCAGCCCGTATTTGTACAAGGCGGTGACCACCGGCCAGACGCTGAAATCGGCTGAGTTTAAGTGGTACAAAATCAATGATGCCGGCCAGGAAGTGGAGTACTTCAACACCACACTGGAAAACGTCAAAGTGGTAAAAGTGAACCCGGTGATGCACGACATCAAAAACCCGGCTTTCGAGAAGCATAACCACCTTGAACAACTGGAACTGCGTTACGAAAAAATCACCTGGACCTACAAAGACGGCAACATCATTCATTCCGACGCCTGGAATGAACGCACTACCGCGTAAGTTGCCCGGGTAAGTTACAAACGGACAGCGTTTCTCTGTCCGCTTTTTGCTGAACGTCTGCAGCAGGCGGGCTTTCAGTAAAAATCCACATTCTGCCAGCCTGACCGTATGCGCTTTGGTCTCCTTCACGGGAAACAGTGAGGGGCGGTAGCGTGTCCGGGAACCGGCAAAGAGAGACTTATGGAAAATCCAGCCATCCAGCTGCGACGTCTGAACCCTTACTGCGCCGGTGCGATGGACGAGGCGGCCTCGCTCTGTCAGATCCGCAAACATGCGGAAATTCTGCCAGTGCTGAGCCAGCAGTTGCTGGCTCAGCACTGGCCGTGAAACAGAAACCCCATGCCCTGACGCGCGGCTGGAGTGAGGAAGAAGGGATTGTGCTTGAATTATCAGGCATGGCTTAACGCTAATCCGGAGGCAGGGAATGTCCATTCATGATGACAGTGCGAAGAAAAAGAACAACGACAAGAAGCAGGATGATAATTCAGTCAGAAAACTGACCACAGGGGAAGTCACCTTAGCCAGAACGGTATTCGGCAACCAGATTGATTACGAAAAGGTGAAAATTCATCATGGCAGTTATCTGCCATTTGGATTGCAGGATGCGAATACAGCAATGACGCCTAATGGTGAAATGTATTTCCGGCATTGGTATCGCGATGACTTCTCAAAAAGCTTGCCCTTTTTACAGCATTTATTTATTCACGAAATGAGTCACGTTTGGCAGAGAGAGCGGGGAATGAACGTCATTGGCAGAGGATTGATAAGCGGGTTGGTGAGCTATCGGTATGTGCTCGATGGGCGGTTGTTAAGCCAATATCCAATGGAGCAGCAAGCACAAATCATCGCAGATAATTTTACTTTGCAAAGTGAAGGGTACTATGGCTGGTTAAAACTGAGGATTGACCATAGTATAACGTTGGATGGTGATATTTCTGAGTCTGTCATCAAACAAGGATATAAAAACGCGTTAAAGGGATTTCCATGGTGATTTCGATAATTTTACGGGTTCTGCTGGCTGTTATATGTTTGCAAGCCTTAACAGGGTGCCCGGGGGCAGGAGATAGACTGAAGCCAGATGAAGAGGGGCATGTCACGGTTAATGATGGGAGTGTTTGCTTCTCTGTTAATGGTGGAGATGACTATGTATTAAAGTACATATCTATTAATCCTCGGGGAACAAAACCAAAAGATGAAAAAATAATATTCAGCCCACCGTTACGGATAAGTAATGAATTGCTTTGTATTCCTTCATCGTTTTATAAGTTCAATCAAAATGGCCAGTATTATATTCAAGCCAGCTTTGCTTCTTTAAGACAGACAGACCGTCCCCGGCGTATTGTTTCTGCGCTTGAGGTGAGTGAAAGCGTGGTTCATAGCATACGACCCAACGATATGGAGATCCTGAGGCCGTATGATGAAAGGTTCAGTGAATGATGAATGGCCGTCTCGGGAAAAAAATAATAAAAGTGATTTTTTATTATGCTCGTTATTGCTGTGGTTCTTTTTTGGGATAGTTTGATATTCAGTTCTGTTAAGCACGTAATATCCATTAACGGTGGCGTGAAATACAGCAAAAAGAATTTTGAAATAATCGTATAACTGATTAAATCCCTTGTTCCGTTGTCGGGGGCTGGAATCGTAATTACTTTCTTGGTACTCGCTGAGTACCCCTGATTAAACCTGTTACTTGCCTGCTGGCAGGAAAATCATGGACCGCAGGTTATCCTATGGAGTCAATGTCATGAGTCTGACAGATACACTTAAGAACACCCTTGCTGCCCTAACTGAAGATGGGCTGAACCGCTACAGTCTGCATATACCGTCCTGTACTGCCTCACTGGATGTGGAAGAGTTTAACGGTAATGAGTTCATGAGCGAGCTTTATACCTATACCATTATGTTCACCAGCAGCGATCAGAATATCAGTTCAGCGCAACTGTTGACCAAACCTGCCACACTGACCATGGGAACCGGGCCACTGATGGGGCTCACCGGGCAGAAAGTGGTGCATGGTGTGGTGACACATTTTAAGCGTATCAGTGGCTCGCGTGATCAGGCGACGTACCAGATTATTATTGAGCCGTTCCTGTCTCTGCTGCGCAAGCAATTTCGTACTCACCGCTTTTTTGTCAATAAGTCGGTACCGGACGTTATTGCCGAAGTATTGCAGGAGCATGGACTGAAAGGCTGGGAGTATGAGTTCACCCTCAAAGCCGACTATCCGAAGCGTGAACAGATTAACCAGTACAAGGAAAATGACCTCGCGTTCATTGAACGCCTGCTGGCCGAAGTGGGAATTTTCTACTTCTTCACCCTGCAGCCTGACACCCGGACCGAAGTGGTGCATTTTGCAGACAAGCAGAGCGCATGGACGTTCGGTAAGTCTCTGCCGCTCAGCAGCCCATCAGGAATGAGTGACAATGCAGCGGATTCGGTCTGGGGGGTTAATGTCCGACAGAACGTGGTTGAGCGTAATGTTACCGCCAGTGATTACAATCACCGTGAAGCCCAAAATGTCCTGACCTCTGTACCGGCTGACATGACCCGTGGCGAGGGTGATGGAGTTACCTACGGTGAGGTCTATCATTACCGGCCGCGTCATCTTGAACGTGGCGATAAAATCACACCTTCAGCAGAAACTGGCAACTTCTGGGCTCGCCTTGAACACGAGCGTTTTTTGTCAGGACAGACAACTATCAGCGGCAGCAGTAATGATGCCCTGCTTGCTCCGGCCCAGGTGCTGACCATCAGTGAGCGTGTGGTACCGCCGACACTGCCATCAGAAACGGACAACGGCATTATCATTACCCGCACTGACTATATAGCCAGTCGTAAAGAGGCCTTGATCGTGATGTGGGAGGGGATGCCATACTACGAGAACCGCTGCTGGCGGCCGGCAGCTAAAAAGCGTCCGGTGATCAGCGGCACCCTGACAGCGCGTGTGACCAGCGCCAAAGGTAACGATATTTACGCGTGGCAGGATGCCTCGGGCATGTACCGGGTAAAATTCGATGCCGATCGCGATGATAAACGTCAGGGCATGGAAAGTATGCCGGTGCGTTTTGCCAAACCTTACGGTGGTGATAAATACGGCTTCCACTTCCCGCTGATTCAGGGCACCGAGGTAGCGATTGCTTTCCACGAGGGGGACCCGGACCGCCCGTATATTGCCCACGCCCTGCATGACTCCCTCCACGTTGACCACGTCACTGAACTGAACAGCACACGTAACGTTATCCGTACTGCGGGCCTGAACAAACTGCGTATGGAAGACAAACGTGGCGAAGAGCACATCAAGCTCAGTACCGAATATGGCGGTAAAACGCAGCTGAACTTAGGTCACAATGTCAACGCAGACAGAACGCTTCGTGGTGAAGGTGCAGAGCTACGCACTGACAAGTGGGTGGCTGTGCGCGCGGGGGCAGGGGTGTTTATCACGGCAGATAAGCAGCCACAGGCCAGTGGTGAAATGCTGGAAATGAAGGATACGATGGCGCGTCTGAAGCACTCTGCTGACCTGATGGATTCACTGTCCAGCGATGCAGAGACCGCTAAAGCCGATCCGGCCCAGGTCGAAACACAACTCGCGTTTATGCGTGAACAGATTGAAAAGCTCACTGCGGCTGTCGCCGTGCTCAGTGCACCAGAAGGGATAGCGCTGAGCAGTGGTAAACATCTGCAACTGGCTGCGCAGCGTAATCTGATGCTCAGTGCCGGCGCCGATGCTGATGTCGGTGTGATGAAGCGTCTGTTTATGGGGGTGGGTGAAGGGTTTAGCCTGTTTGTACGCAAACTGGGCATGAAACTTATCGCAAACCAGGGGCCTGTCACCATCCAGGCTCAGAATGATCAGTTGCAGCTGCTGGCGCGTAACGGGCTGGAAATTGTCAGCACCGAGGATGAAATTCACATTGTGGCGAAAAAGAAAATTATCCTGAATGCCGGAGGCTCATATATCACCCTCGATCCCTGCAAAATAGAGCTGGGAACCAGCGGAGATTTTAACGTCAAAGCGGCAGATTTTGACTACAGCGGCCCGGCAAAAATGGATGCCAGCCATCCTGAATATCCGCCTCTTCAGGGCGAGGTGAAACAATCACTGACCTTCAACGTACAGCAGGCGCCTAACGCGCACGGGATAAGCTGGGCAGGCATGCCCTATACGCTCTATGCCGATGGCGCGGTGGTCAAAAAAGGAGTGCTTGATAAGCACGGACGTGTGGATGTTGACCATCAGGTCGTGACACAGGAGTACCGAATGGAAATGGCCAATGGCGTCAGTTACCAAATCCCGATAGTGGAGGCATACAGTAACCCTGAACAAGGGAAACTCGCCAACCGCGGTTTTCATCATCATACCTCACAGGTTGGTGCGGATATCACGCCCCCCGCTTCACACACAGAACACCGCAATTTGTATGCTGAACTGCTTGATGGTTCCAGTGATAAGGAAGAAAGCGCATGAGCAAACCCGATATTGTGACACCTGTTGCCACGGTTGACACCCGTAAGTGCATGATTACCACGCCGTGGTTTATTGATAAGACCGAGTATCCGCCTTCGCTGGCAACATACAAACCACTGGTAAATGGCGAGGAAGCTTTTGCCGCTGTTCATCATGCTATCGCTAATGCAAAAAAATCAGTGGATATTATTTGCTGGGGGTTTCAGCCTTCAATGTATTTTATCCGCAATGGTCAGGAACCCTGCATTGGGCAACTGCTGATAAATATAGCGCGTGAGCGCAACGTAAAAGTACGCATTCTTGGCTGGGAAGCGCCTTTCAATAGTGCGGGGGTGGCCGATGAGGCCAATCTTCCGGGCAAAGGAATCATTCGGATAAAAGATCGGGCCGGGCAGAGTGCCACCGAAGAGCAATATGTTTTCGACCGATGGTGGTTTGCTTATCATTCATACAGCGATGATCTGCTGGAACATCCCATTCAGTTGCAGATTGGAATAACCAAGCGGTTTCCAACGGAAATGAAAAAAAAGAATCTTCAGAAGAAGAATCCGCTGTTTGTGGGGCGTGGTTTTGATGTGAAAGATCGTGCTGAAATTGCCTGGCAAGCGAGATACAAAGCGCTTGACAAAGGGCTCAGTGCGCTCACTGTCGGGGTTATGGCTGGCGCGCCCTCTCATCATCAGAAAACAGTACTGGTTGACTATGAGTTACCCGATCACGCTGTTGGCTTTGTGATGGGGCACAATATGCTTGATGAATACTGGGACACAGATGCGCATTCGTCACAGTATCGCGGCGGAACCCCCGCGCCGTTTGGGCCTGATGGCGGCGCTCTGGGTTTTTTACCCCGCCAGGATATTTCCAGCCAGGTGACCGGTCCGATTCTGGAACACTTACATGAAAACTTTGCCAAAGCCTGGCGTAAAGAAACCGGGGAGGATCTCATTTCGCAGCGTGATGCCCGTGCGGTGAAAAAAAAGCTTAAACCCCGGGAAGGGTTTGGCACCCACTTAATTGCCCAGATTTTACGTACCCAGCCGCAGAATAGTATTCGTGATATTGAAAAAGTGTATCTGCGGTCAGTCAACAATGCGACGCAGTTTATCTACATAGAAAATCAGTATTTCCGCTGGCCGCCGCTGGCGGAGCTTATTAAACAAGTGGCGAGTGGCCAGACTTGCGGAGGACGTGACCCCGGAAAACACGGCCCCCTTCATCTGTTTGTCGTCACCAACGTAACCGATGGGGGAATAGGCGCTGGAACGGTGAATACCCAGCGCATGCTGGAATGCCTGGGGCGGGCGGATACCATACCCGAGCTGACCAAGCTGCGTAGAGTTAATCAATTACAGGATGAAATGCAGCAGGTGACAAGGGCTGCTTTACACAATGAACCCTTTGCCTATTTTGATGCCCGCGATCCGGCAGCAAAAAAACAAATCGAGGAGAAACAACAGCGCGAGGAGGAGTTAAAAAAGAAACTTGAAGAATACCAGAAAAAAATTGACCAGACGAAAACAGAAAAAGTGATAGCGGAGGAGCACCCGGGCCTGAAAGTGCATATCTGCTCGCTGGTCGCCCCGGACTCACCGCCTGATAACTGGATGCCGGTTTATGTGCATTCAAAGCTGATGATTATCGATGATGTGTTTACCACCCACGGCTCGGCCAACATTAACACCCGCAGTATGCAGGTGGACAGCGAAATGAATATTGCGCACGACTGGGCCAGTGTCACTCGCGATTTAAGGCGGCGATTGTGGAAACTGCATACCAATGGAGAGGGAATGCAGGATAATCCGGCACTAGCATTTAAGAAATGGGAGAATTTAATTAATAAAAACCAGGAATATGACAATAAAAAACTCGCACCTGTAGCCTCGCTGGTTAAATTCCATTACAACAAACTCATAGTAGAGGATAAGGACTGATGCGCATATGGTTACTGTTGTTGTGCTTACTGTTAGCCGCCTGCGATCAGAGCAGCGTGACCTCGCCGGCCAAAGAGGAAAAGGAGAGCGCCATGGATCCACTTAATGAGATCAATG
>DWRH01000108.1:0-16658 GCA_022318365.1 Anthoptus insignis
ACGACCGTGCTAATCATCGCCTGCCCTTGTGCCCTGGGATTAGCCACACCGATGTCGATCATTGCCGGGATGGGACGTGCGGCAGAAGCGGGTATCCTGATACGTGATGCTGATGCCTTGCAACGAGCAAGTGAGGTTGATGTGCTGGTGTTTGATAAAACCGGCACCCTGACGGAGGGTAAACCACGTGTGACTAGCATCATCACATTTGGTAATACCTCTGAGTCCGAGGCGACAGGCTTAGCTGCTGCACTGGAACAGGGATCTCAACATCCTCTTGCGCAAGCTATTCTAACCCACGCTGCGAATGAAAAACTGCTTCCTGTAGAGGCTTTTCGCTCCTTAGGGGGCCTCGGAGTCAGTGGGCGGGTTGCAGCACATGAGGTATTACTCGGTAATGCCACGTTGTTGCAGCAGCAGCAGATAGATACCACATCGGTTGACGCGCTGTTACAACAGGAAGCAGAAAAAGGTGCAACGCCAGTGCTACTGGCCGCGGACGGAGAGATTATTGCCCTGTTCTCTCTTGCCGATACGCTACGCAACGAAAGCCGTGATACTTTACTGCGATTGCACCAACAAGGTTATCAGGTGATGATGCTCACTGGCGATAATCAGGTCACCGCCGAAGCTATTGCCCGTGAAGCAGGGATCGATAATGTGATTGCCGGAGTAATGCCACAAGGTAAAGCCGCTGCAATTCAACAGCTTCAGCAGCAAGGACATCGGGTGGCGATGATTGGTGACGGAATTAATGACGCCCCCGCACTGGCGCAAGCGGATGTAGGTATCGCGATGGCCGGGGGCAGTGATATTGCGCTGGAAACAGCCTCAATGAGCTTAATGCGCGAGGATTTGTCTGCGGTCACTGATGCACTATTACTGGCAAAAGCCACATTACGTAACATGAAACAAAACTTGCTGGGTGCCTTTATTTACAATGTAATAGGGATTCCGGTTGCAGCTGGTATTCTCTACCCTTTCACCGGTGCTTTACTCAGTCCGGTGGTAGCCGGCGCAGCAATGGCACTCTCATCGATTACCGTGGTTAGCAATGCTAACCGTCTGACACATTACAAATTGCCCCGCGACTAACAGCACCTGGTTTTTGCATACCTGCTGAAACAGGTGCCTTCGGGACCTGAAGCAGGAGATGGTAGATATGAAGCGATGGTGGTATAGCATCAGGTCGGTGACAGAGAAATGGTTTACCCGGCATTACACTTATCCGGCACTCGACATCACGCTTGACGGGAGATATTTGCATCTGGTCGGCACGGTGCATATGGGTACCCAGGATATGACGCCACTGCCAGCCGCATTGCTACGTCATCTTGCCAGCGCTGATGCGCTGCTGGTTGAAGCCGATATTACCGATGCAAGATCACCATTAAGTGAAAACAGTCACCCCACTACCGACTTGTCAGGGTTAACCGGGGCACAACAACAGATGTTGCAACGCCGTTGTAACGAATCGGGTATTTCCCCGGAAGCCTGTGAGGAACGAGCGCCCTGGCAACTGGCTCTGATGCTTCAGGCACAGCAGGCCTGGCAACTTGGATTACGCCCCGACTATGGTATCGAGCACCAGTTATTACAGGCCATACAACGTTACGGCACCCCGGTAATTGAGCTGGAGGGTGCTGATGCACAACTGCAACTGTTAAAACACTTGCCTGATAACGGCGTAACACTGTTGCAGGATACTCTTGAACAGTGGCATGCCAATGCACGCCTGTTGCAAATTATGATCAGTTGGTGGCTGGGTTCCCCTCCCTCATCCGGGAACAAATCGCTCTCTTCCACATTCAGTCAGGAACTCAATAATATGCTGATGCAGGAAAGAAATCAGCGCTGGTGTGAAAAAATTAGCCAGTTACCAGCGGGTCGTTACGTGATCGCCGTTGGTGCTTTGCATCTTTATTGTGAAGAAAATTTGCCTCAGTTATTACAACGGAAGCAGAAAAGCGCTGTTTGAGCCGCAGCCGTTGGGTAATGACTCCCCGGAGTGCTATATTGCCGGTATATCAGAGGGCAGTGATGGCCTGTCCGATCACCTGCGAAAGCGCTATGCTGTTCGCTATCAAACAGAGAGGCTGAGATGACTCCGGCGGTCAATGTATTGAAAAAAAATAAGATTAACTTTGTTCTGCACAGTTATAGTCATGATGCCGGCGAGTGTCATTTTGGTGATGAAGCCGTAGCGAAATTGGATCAGGATGCCCGTCGGGTTTACAAAACCCTGCTGGTAGCCATGAATGGTGATAATAAAACACTGGCGGTAGCCGTAACTCCCGTTGCCGGTCAGCTGGATTTGAAACACGTGGCTAAAACGCTGGGGGTAAGAAAAGTTGAAATGGCTGATCCTCAGATTGCTCAGCGTTCTACAGGCTATTTAGTGGGTGGGATCAGTCCTCTGGGGCAAAAGAAATCGCTACCTACGGTGATTGATAGTAGCGCCAGTGAGTTCGCTTCTATTTATGTTTCAGGGGGAAAACGTGGACTGGAAATTGAGCTGGCAGCGCAGGATCTTGCCACGCTGCTACGTGCCACTTTTGCCGATATAGCCCGTTACGACTAAGCATCACGCCAGGCTAACAACTGATCAATCATCCAGCAGCCTGCTGGCCCTGGCGGTGTTTGCTGTGACCATACCGCATCAACGGCAATATGTTGCGGCCATCCCACCAGCGGCAACTCACAAAGCTGTTGTGCAGCAAATTTTTCCACCATCCAGCGGGGTAAAATACTCCAGCCATGCCCGTGGATCGCCATCTCCATCAGTAACCAATACGAGGGAGCCTTCCAGACGTTACCGGATGGCAACACCGGGCTGCCCATCCAGGTATTGAGGCATAATTGTCGTACCTGCTTCAATTGGGCAACCGTAATCTGTGCATGTTGTGCAAGGGGATGCTCTCGCTGCAGATAAATGGCCATCTGAGCAGTCACCTGTAATCTGGCACAGGTTATATCTTCCGGATAATGTTGCTGCGCACGAATAATTCCCACATGCGCCCGCCCACTCTGTATCACATCAATGATATCGGCATCTTCGGCCACCATGTATTCGAACTCAACTTGCGGATAATGTCTGGCAAAGGAGGTCAGCAGCGAGGCGTGATAGTCGGTTTCCCAGAAATCCGACGTCGCTAATCCCAGCCAGGGTTCAACATCTCCCGCCAGCCTGATAGCCAGCTGTTCCAGTCCTGAGGTGGCGGTAAGTATCTCTCTTACCTGCACCAGTATCCGCTGTCCTTCCGCCGTGAGTTGTGGTGCTCTACCCTCACGGCTGAACAACATCACACCGAGATCATCCTCCAGATTTGCAACAGCGGCACTGATAGTAGATTGACTCTTTCTCAGTGCACGGGCCGCCGCAGAGAAAGAACCACTGTCAACGGTTTGAACAAAGGCTTGCAGAGATTCCGGTGAATAGAGCATTGATGTATCGCTTTTTACGATGGGTGTTCATTTTATCCTGCCACAAAAAACAGAGAAAATAACCTGGTTAATTTCAGGAGGATAAAATGATACGTCACTGGACCGTGCGGGAAAGGGTATTACACGCTATTGGCTATGAAGGGCTGGCACTGTTAATCGTGATACCCTTTGCAACATGGCTTCTTGATAAACCACTCTTTGATATGGGCATGCTGAGCTTATGTCTATCGACGCTGGCGATGTTGTGGAATATGCTCTATAACGCACTGTTTGACAGATATTTTCCTCGCAGCGTACCACGGGGAACCGGATTACGCATCGGACATGCATTAGGTTTTGAAGGCGGGTTACTGTTGATGGCGTTGCCTGCCTCTGCCTATGTATTAGAGATGTCTCTCTGGCAGGTTTTTCTGATTGATATGGGATTTTTTCTCTTTTATCTGCCTTATACCTACGTTTATAACGCAGCATATGACAGTCTGCGTACCCGACTGGTTACAACGCAATAACTGAGTAATGGTTAACGCCAGCTAAAGGATAAGTGGCACCCTTGTCAGTAACAGGTGCCACTCCCCCCTCAAATCACGCCCTGGAGAGCGTTACTCTGTACCGCCATTGAGGGTGTGCTGTGGCGGGATAAAGTCCGCAGCGCGCAGTGGTGAGTGCTGTTCAATATACTGTTTCAGAACCTCTGCATCGACAAATCCGGTATCAGTATAACCAGGATGATGATTAATCGCCGGATAACCATCCCCACCCGCAGCATTGAAACTGAGCGTTGCCATCCGGTAGACAGCCTGTTCTTCCAGGGGTTTCCCTTTAATCATGATTTGGCTGACACCCTGACCATCAGCCTTCAGTGTCACACTGGCAAACTGTGGATACCCGCCTGAGTCTGGCTTAATGTTTGCCACCACCGCCAGGTACGCTTTCACTTCACGTCCGGTCATGTCCACTCGTGTTAAGGTGTTACCGAATGGCTGCACTTTAAGGACATCCTTGTAGGTGATATCACCGGCTTCGATAGTATCTCTGATGCCTCCGCCGCTCATCACTGCAAAATCAGCCTGAGTACGGGCGATTTGCGCTGCCAGAATCAGTTGAGCAAGGTTGGTCTGAACAAAACGTACCTGGCTACGATCCCCTTCCAGCCGTTGATCGACATAACCAATTTTCTCCTGTAGCGCTGCTTCCCCTTTTTTCTGAAACGGCGTCAACAGTGCCAGCATGTCCGGATCTTTGCTGATTTCACTGGTATAGTTAACCCACTGCGTCTTCCCCGCCGCGTCTTTGGTTTTATAACGCAAATTAACCGGAATCAGTGCATAGTGTTGTAACGTCAGTTTACCATTGAGAAAAGTAAAATCGGCACGGCCAACGTACTTGCCCCATTCATGAGCTTGTACGATCCATGTTCCATTTTGTCTGTCTGGTGAGCAAGGCGTGCCAGGCACATAATTAACCTGCTTTTGGTCAGGTGCCGACATACAAACCGGATTTTGCGAGTGACCGCCAATAATCATATCCAGATAGCCTGCCGGCAGTGCACGAGCCATCTCAACATCTCCCGGCGCATTAGAACCGTGCTGTCCATTATCATAATGTCCCATATGGGTTACAGCCAGGACGATATCGGGTTTCTCCGTGCTACGCAGAGTGGCAATCGCCTCCTGTGCTTCTGCTGCAGGAGCACGAAAGGTCATATCGGTAAAATATTCCGGGTTACCAATTTTAGCCGTGTCATCTGTCGTCAAACCCAGTACGGCAATTTTCAAACCCTGACGATTGAATATTGCCCAGGGTTGAAAAACACGCTTTCCAGTGCTTTTTTGATAGATATTAGCTGAAAGTAGCGGGAATGAAGCCCACTTCTGCTGTTGGCGCAGCACAGATAGAGGATTATCAAACTCATGATTACCGACTGCCATTGCGTCGTAACCAATTAAGCTCATGCCGCGGAAATCTGGCTCAGCATCCTGTAGATCCGATTCTGGTACCCCGGTATTGATATCGCCACCAGAGAGTAGTAGTAGCTCTCCTCCTTGTTGTGCGACTTCACGACGAATGTTATCAATCAAACTTTTCTGCGCGGCCAGTCCATATTCATCACGCTCGTTTTGCCAGAAACGCCCATGATGATCATTGGTGTGTAATATAGTGAGGTAATAAGTCTTATCCTGTTGCCACGCTTGTACAGTATATGGCAGGAAAAAAAACAGTAATAATGTTAAAATAGCGGGTCGTAAATATCCCATGTGAATCTCCTCAGAAAACAGGCGCCCAGTCAACATCCGCCTGTGGTTCACTTATTATTATCATCCTTACCGGTGCAACTCTTCGAGTAAAACTCCTTTGCTGCTTTTCCATTTATCTGGCGGCTATTTATAACAGCTCAGCGTCATGCCAATATGAAAATAAAATTAAAATTATCCAATAGCTACTTTATTTACCCTGCAAAAAATCATCCCTGTTCGACCCATAACTATCAGAAAAAGGCATTAGACTGTAATTTTTATCAACGACAGCTTTTTTTTCCTGTTATGGCCATTTAAATCAAGCAGAGTAGCCAAATTTGCCATACACTCAATTAAGATTCGCGATACTGACCTATTTTAAGGAGGAAGCATGCACCACTCTACTCCGCTGATCACGACAATTGTTGGTGGTCTGGTTCTGGCATTTTTGTTAGGGATGCTGGCAAACCGATTGCGTATCTCTCCTCTGGTCGGTTATCTAATGGCGGGTGTTCTTGCAGGTCCTTTCACGCCTGGTTTTGTGGCAGATACTAACCTTGCTCCAGAATTGGCAGAGCTGGGCGTCATTTTACTGATGTTTGGTGTCGGCCTACACTTCTCACTCAAAGATTTGATGGCAGTAAAAAACATCGCCATTCCCGGTGCTATTGCGCAAATTGCCGTGGCCACGTTATTAGGCATGGGGCTGTCGTGGTTAATGGGCTGGTCATGGATGACTGGCCTGGTGTTCGGTCTTTGTCTTTCCACCGCCAGTACGGTGGTGTTATTACGGGCACTTGAAGAACGTCAGTTAATTGACAGTCAGCGTGGACAGATAGCGATTGGCTGGCTGATTGTTGAAGACCTGGTGATGGTACTGGCGCTGGTGCTACTGCCCGCCATCGCGGGTATGCTGGAAAAAGGCAATGCCAGTCTCGGTATGATTGCCTGGGATCTGGTCATTACCATAGGTAAAGTAGTCGCCTTTATGATCCTGATGATGGTAGTAGGCCGTCGTGCTGTTCCATGGATCCTTGCCAAAAGTGCCGCTACTGGCTCTCGTGAGCTCTTCACACTGTCAGTGCTCGCTCTGGCGCTAGGTATCGCTTTCGGGGCGGTTGAACTGTTCGATGTTTCTTTTGCATTAGGTGCATTTTTTGCCGGTATGGTGCTTAATGAATCGGAACTGAGTCATCGTGCAGCCCATGATACGCTGCCATTGCGTGATGCTTTTGCCGTGTTGTTCTTTGTCTCCGTCGGCATGTTATTCGATCCAGCAGTTCTCCTGAAAGAACCCCTGGCAGTACTCGGCGTACTGGCAATCATTGTGGTGGGTAAATCAGTCGCGGCGTTACTTTTGGTACGCTTGTTTGGACATTCCAAACGCACCGCGCTGACTATTTCAGTGAGTCTGGCTCAAATTGGTGAGTTTGCCTTTATTCTCGCCGGGCTTGGCATCTCGTTGAATTTACTCTCCGTAGAGGGACGTAATCTGGTTCTTGCCGGAGCCATTCTGTCGATCATGCTTAATCCGGTGCTATTTGCTGTGTTGCAACGTTATCTCGACAAGCACGAATCCATTGAAAACCAGACCATGGAAGAAGATGACGAAGAAGAGAACCAAGTCCCGGTGGATATCTGTAATCATGCCATCATCGTTGGCTATGGCCGGGTAGGCAGCTTACTGAGTAGTAAATTGATTGAGAATGGCGTACCGGTTGTGATCATTGAAAACAGCCGCTCACGCGTTGAAGCGCTGCGTGAACAAGGGATCAGTGCCGTACTGGGAAATGCTACTCGCTCTGAAATTATGGATCTCGCCTGCATCGACTGCGCACGCTGGCTGCTGTTGACTATTCCTAATGGTTTTGAAGCCGGGGAAATAGTCATTACCGCCAGAGAAAAACGTCCTAATATCGAAATTATCGCCCGGGCGCACTACGATGATGAAGTAGATTACATCGCTGAACGTGGTGCCAATGTAGTGGTGATGGGAGAAAGAGAAATCGCTGGCAGTATGCTCAATCTGATGCAGGTAGGATTACCCCACTCGATGCCTGCTTCATCAGCACCGACGGTGTCCTCCACCTGAACCGCAGAAGATAACAGACTGTCTGACAGTCTGTTATCGTTCGCCCACCACATTATTACCAGGGCTGCTGAGAGTTGACCAGCTCAACCATCATCTCAATATGTAGCTCATCATCGTTTAGCGCGGGAATATATTCGAAGCGCTTACCGCCTGCTTCAAGGAAAATTTCCGCATTTTCTTCACTGATCTCTTCCAGCGTTTCCAGACAGTCAGCCGCAAAGCCTGGACTCATCACCTGAACATGATGAATGCCTTTGCCCGGCAGCGATTCCATTGTCTTATCGGTGTAGGGCATTAGCCACGGTTCACGCCCAAAACGTGACTGGAAAGTGACCATCGCCTGTTTCTCAGTCAATCCGAGCGCGCTGCGTAATGCATTTGCCGTGTCATAACAGCGTTGCTGATAATCATCTCCTTCGTTAGCAAAGCGCTGTGGAATACCGTGAAATGACATCACCAGTAAATCAGGCTGCCCCTGCTGAGCAAATGTGCGTTCCACTGAGGCTTTCAATGCCCGAATATACGCAGGATGATCAGCATAGTCGCGCACAAATTGTACCGAAGGTAGCGTACGATAGCCGGAGAATACTTCAGTAATGCCATCCCACACCGCCGCCACTGTCGAACAGGAAAATTGCGGGTAGAGGGGTAGCACAATCATACGGTTAACCCCTTGTGCCATCAGGCTATCAATCGCTGATTTGAGGCTGGGATTACCGTAACTCATCCCCAGTTCAACCGGCATATCGACACGTTGTGCCAGTGCATCACGTTGACGCTTACTGTATACCAGCAAGGGAGAACCGTCTTCCATCCAGACGGAGGCGTAAAGCTTTGCGACGCGCGGAGAACGAAACGGTAAAATGGCACCATTCAATATTGGCCACCATAACCAGCGAGGGGTATCAACTACCCGTATATCACCAAGAAATTGTTTTAAATAACGTTTTACTGCCGGAGTGGTTGGCGCATCGGGTGTACCGAGATTAACCAGCAGTACGCCTGGCCTGTCTTGCCTCATGAGCTATTCCTTATCAGAATATCGAAGATGATAACTATTCTTAGTTTAGCTAAAAATAACCCTGAGAGAACCAATTGCTGTAGTAGGGCCAACTGACGCTGGCCCGGGCGGCGATTAACTGAGCAGTCTGGTCAGTTCAGCGCTGATTGTTGCCACGCTGCGAGTACCGTCAAGTTTATGGTAACGGGTACGACCCTCTTCGGCTTCATGGTGATAATAGTTTATCAGTGGTGCAGTCATATTATGATACTCAACCAGACGCTCGCGCACGGTATCTTCCTGATCATCCTTGCGGGTAGTCAGTTCTTCACCGCTCACATCATCAATACCTTCCACTTTGGGTGGATTGAAAGTGACATGATAAACACGACCAGAAGGCGTATGAACCCGACGTCCGATAATTCGCTCAACAATCAATTCATCAGGCACATCGAATTCCAGTACATAATCAACCACAATCCCGGCCTCTTTCATTGCATCTGCCTGTGGTATTGTGCGAGGAAAGCCATCGAGTAAGAAACCTTTGGCGCAATCCGGTTGACTAATGCGCTCTTTTACCAGAGCAATGACCAATTCATCCGTGACCAGCTTGCCAGCATCCATTAATGCTTTAGCCTGTTTCCCCAGCTCACTGCCTGCTTTTACCGCTGCACGCAGCATATCTCCGGTGGAAATTTGTGGAATACCAAATTTCTCCATGATGAAATGAGCCTGAGTTCCTTTACCTGCACCCGGAGCACCGAGCAGAATAATACGCATTGCGTAAATCCCCTTGCGAATCGCCTGAATGTTCAAGAATAAACCAGGGCAAGAAGATACCATCTTGACCGGGCCGTCACAACAATCACCCGCCTTGCTTTTCAGCTATCAGGCTGATTTTGTCGTTATCCTCCGCGCATGGAAAGATTGCGCCAGGACTGCAATAATAATGATAAGCCCTCCAGCCACCGCCTGCGGCGTGGGCATTTCATGCAGAAAAATCGCCATCCATAACGGAGCCAGCGCCGTTTCAAGTAACAAAAATAACCCGGCATTAGCGGCAGAAACATAGCGGGTGGATAACGCAATTAATCCCATTGCCAGCGGCATGATCAATATCCCTTCAGCAATCACCCAGCCATATTGCTCCGCGCTCAGACTACGGGCCTCGCCCCACAGTTCGCTCCCCGCAAACAGTAATACAAACAGTGAAGCCAGTAATCCTCCCAGCGAAGGTAAGCCGACTGATCCCCCCTTCATCCGTGATGTGAAGATAAAGGCCAGCGCCATGGATACCGCCGTCGCCAGCGCAAACAGATTTGCCAGCATCGAATCATTGGCCGCTTTACCAGACATTACGACTGCTACGCCAATCATCCCGGCAAGGGCTGCCAGCATCACACTTCGCTCCACCCGGGTGTGAAAGAAAAAACGCAAAATTAGCGCGGAGATAAACGGTGTTGAGGCGATAATCACCAGCACTGTCGCGACATTGCCTCGATTCAGGGCATTGATAAAACAAGCCGACGATACACAAAAGAGTACCGCAGGCAGAAAATTAGCCCGGTTCAACCAGGGAGTGCCAAGCAGACTCCGGCTGTTGCACCACACTAGCCAGACCAGCAGGCAAGCTCCCCACATAAAAAAACCGCGGAGCGCGACGATTGTCCAGGAATTCTCGATCTGCATCATGCGAATAAAAATAGAATCGGTGCTAATAATCAGACCGCCGAGTATCCCCAGAATATTACCGTTCATCGGTTGACTGGCTTTCATGCCTTCTCCTTTTATTGACTGAATATCCTTTCAGGAAAACAGGTACACACCTGGCTCCCCCTGACCGGCGAGGCATGTTATCACTACTGGAATAAGAAAGGACATTACCATTGTGCTGAAACAAATCAGAACTCAGAACACTAAGGATATTAAGAAGAAGCGTGAGCGTTACAAAAAAATAAGCGCCCGCATTGGCGGGCGCTGAGTACTATTATTGGCTCAAGACTTATTGGCTCAGAAGTCAGGCAAGCAATAGCTGATTCATCCGACGAATGAACTGGTTAGGATCTTCCAGCGTACCACGTTCAGCAAACATTGCCTGATCAAGAAGAAGCTCGATCCATTCAGCGAAAGCGACATCGTCTGTGGTATCAGCAGCACGTTTTACCAGCGGGTGATCCGGATTAAGTTCAAAGAGGTATTTCACTTCCGGAACGGCCTGTCCCGCAGCAGCAAAAAGCTTCGCCATCTGCGTGGTCATATCATTACTATCAGTGGTGACTATCGCGGGTGTATCAGTCAGACGATGCGTAAAACGAACGTCTTTGACGCGCTCACCGAGCAACGATTTTACCCGGTCAACAAATGGTTCGAGCGCTTTTTCAGCCTCTTTTTGTGATTCGCTCTCTTCATCAGCAAATTTTTCCAGCGAATCATCAGATTTACTCACTGACTGAAAGACTTTGCCGTCAAACTCAGTCAGATAGCTCATCATCCACTCGTCGATACGATCGGAGAGCAGAAGGACTTCGATGCCTTTTTTGCGGAACAGCTCAAGGTGAGGGCTGCTTTTTGCCGCCGCATAGCTATCAGCTGTGATGTAGTAAATCTTCTCCTGACCTTCAATCATTCTGCTGACATACTCTTCCAGTGCGACAGTTTGCGCGGAAGAGTCATGATGAGTTGAAGCAAAGCGCAGCAACTTGGCAATAGTTTCTGCGTTAGCGCTATCTTCAGCTGGCCCCTCTTTCAGCACCAGGCCGAATTGTTGCCAGAATTCCTGGTATTTCGCCTCGTCATCTTTGGCAACTTTTTCCAGCATCTGCAGAACACGTTTACTCAGTGCATTGCGCAGTGTCTGAGTGATACGGCTATCCTGAAGAATTTCACGGGAAACGTTCAGCGGCAGGTCATTAGAATCGATCAGACCACGAACAAAACGCAGGTAATTCGGTACGAACTGTTCAGCATCGTCCATGATAAACACCCGCTGAACATAAAGTTTCAGACCATGTTTATGCTCACGATTCCACATATCCCAGGGCGCACGGGAAGGGATATAAAGCAGGCTGGTATATTCCTGTTTACCCTCCACGCGATTGTGGCTCCAGGTAAGAGGATCAGCGAAATCATGACTCAGATGTTTATAAAACTCTTTGTACTCATCATCGCTGATATCGGCTTTGTTACGTGTCCACAATGCCTGCGCTTTGTTAATTTTTTCCCAGGTCGTGGTGTCATCTTCTTCGTTGTGGGTTTCAATTTCTACCGGCAACGCAATATGATCGGAGTATTTACTAATGATGTTACGCACCTGCCACGCATCAAGAAAATCATCTTCTCCTTCACGCATATGCAGAGTAATTTCGGTGCCACGGTCAGCTTTAGTAATATCAGCGATGGTGTAATCACCCTCACCGGCTGATTCCCAGAACACGCCCTCTTCGGCGCTGGCACCAGCAGCACGGGTACGGACAGTGACTTTATCCGCAACAATAAATGCTGAGTAAAAACCGACGCCAAACTGACCGATCAACTGGCTATCTTTGGCCTGATCAGTACCCAGCGATTCCAGAAATGATTTAGTGCCTGATTTAGCGATAGTGCCGAGATTCTCGATCACTTCATCGCGGGTCATACCGATACCATTATCACTTAACGTCAGTGTGCGCTTCTCTTTATCAACCACAATACGCACACGCAACTCACCGTCTCCCTGATAGAGATCCGGATTGGAGAGTGCTCTGAAACGCAGCTTGTCTGCTGCATCCGAAGCGTTTGAGATCAGTTCACGCAGAAAAATTTCTTTGTTTGAATAGAGGGAATGGATCATCAGCTGCAGAAGCTGTTTTACCTCTGACTGGAAGCCACGAGTCTCTTGTCCTTTCATGGTCATTACTACCTCAATTAAGACAGGTTGATATACGTTGGCATCAAAGATGGGGGCGGGGAAAAAAAATTCAAGGCAGTATAATTCAATATCCTGCCTTAAGAGATCAGTAACGTATTTTATGTCTGCCAGCCAGGGAGTGGGAAAGCGTGGTGCCATCGACCATTTCCAGCTCTCCGCCGACAGGTACACCATGAGCAATACGGCTGGCTTCAACGCCATACTGATGGCAAAGTTCAGCGATATAATTCGCTGTGGCTTCCCCTTCCACTGTGGGGTTAGTCGCCAGAATCACTTCAGTGATCGACTCCTGACTCAGCCGCTGCTCCAGTCGCTCCAGACCAATATCAGCCGGACCAATGCCGTCCAGTGGCGACAAATGGCCCATCAGGACAAAGTAGCGACCTGAATATTGTCCCGTCTGCTCGATAGCATGAATGTCTGCCGGGCTCTCCACCACACAAAGCAGACCGGTTTGCTGGCGGCGGGTATTGGTGCAAATAGCGCAAAATGTCTGCTCGGTAAATGTCCGGCAATCCTGACAATGACCAATTTCTGACATGGCGCGCGTCAGTGCTTGCGCCAGGCGCATCCCCCCACTGCGATCACGTTGCAGTAAGTGAAACGCCATGCGTTGAGCCGACTTCGGCCCAACGCCAGGCAGGCAACGCAATGCCTCCATCAGACTCTCAAGCAGTGGACTGGTCTGCATCAGAACGGCATCTTAAAGCCAGGTGGTAATTGCATCCCACTGGAGACCGAAGCCATTTTTTCTTTCTGCGTTTCAGCAATACGTCGGGCCGCATCATTAAACGCCGCAGCAACCAGGTCTTCGAGCATCTCTTTATCATCTTCCATCAGGCTGGGATCAATCTCAACCCGGCGGCAATTATGCGCACCGTTGATGGTCACTTTAACCATACCCGCACCAGATTCGCCGGTAACTTCCATCGCCGCAATCTCTTCCTGCGCCTGAGCCATTTTATCCTGCATTTGCTGGGCCTGTTTCATCAGGTTCCCCAATCCACCTTTTCCAAACATAATGTTCTCTCTCAGATTGATGTCGCTACCGTTATACAGGGTATATCGGCCGCTATTGCTGGTTTTAAAGGGGGCGGATACTCTCTTCATCCACTTCTGCGTCAAAAAAACGACACAAGGTTTGAATATGGTTATCAGCCATCACCGACTGACGCGCAAACGCCAGCTTCTCTTCATAAATTTTTTGACGCCACTCTAACGGGGTCAATACTGACAAATTATCATCTTCAATGATAGTCAGTTCAATCGCATCTTGCTGTGAGGATGAAAGCGCTTCACTGAGCGCTTTTCTCGCCGCTGGCGAATCAAGATGCCGTTGTGCAGAACGCAAATGGAGACAGACTCCCTGTTCGGTCACCTCTTTCCACGCATTCAGTGCCAGCTGTTGCACCAGTTTTGGTAATGACAGCTGGTCAATCTCTGCCGCCCAGCTATCACGTTGTCGCGATTCATCAGCAAGTTTGACCACCAGCTCTGGTGTTTTTTCGTGCTCCAGGGCGCTACGAAGCAGCTTAGGCGTTGCTACTGGTTCACTCACCTCAGTCGGGTTCTTTTGTGTCTTCCAGCGATAGGCTTCAGCTTTTTTTGCTACCACTGGAGCATTATCCTGCAACGCAGGGCGTTTTTTATCCCCCAGAGAGGCCAGGCGTTCAAGAGGTGACTCAGCCGGCCGCGCAGAAGGCGCCACCGGCTCACTCTTTTTTGTTCCGGTCACCTCGTGGCGCATCAACTGTGCTCGCGCCTGTAATAACTGACTGGTTGCTGGTGGCACCGGGACCGGTTCAGTAGGTTCAGCAGTAGGTGAAGCTTGTGGTGACGAAGATTGCGTTTCTGACGGCGCAGCAACAGTGGTTACTGAAGGTGTGACAGCCGGTGCAGCCACCGCTGCGAGGGGTATCGCTGGTGTCTCAATCACCCGTAGAGGATGAAATGCCAGCGCACGCAGCAAGGTCATCTCTACCCCCATACGCTGATCAGGTGCCATCGATAACTCTTTGCGGCCTACCAATAACGTCTGGTAATAGAGCTGTACATCTTCCGGAGGTAAGCTGCGCGCCAGCGCCCGTAGCCGATGTTCAACGGCCAGCAGATCTTCACTCAATGCCGAGGGTAATAACTGAATCATAGCAATATGGTGCAGAAAAGTGAGCATGGCGACCAGGACGTTTTCCCACTCTTCTCCCCGCGCTGCAACCTGTTCCAGCAGCGCCATTACTTGTTTTCCATCAGCCTCACTGAGTGCCTCAATCAATGCCAGCGGTTGCTCGTCATCAAGCGTACCCAGCATTTCGCTGACACCGGTACTGGTGACACTGCCCGCTCCCATTGCAATGGCCTGATCTGTCAGACTCAGGGCATCACGCAGACTTCCTTCAGCAGCACGGGCAATTAATTGTAACGCGCGCGCTTCTGCCGGAATCGCTTCATGTTCGAGGACCTTCGCCAGTTGTTCACGAATTTGTACCGGATCAAGGGCTTTCAAATGAAACTGCAGGCAGCGGGATAAAATGGTCACCGGCAACTTTTGCGGATCAGTCGTGGCCAGCAAAAACTTCACATGCTCAGGGGGTTCTTCGAGTGTTTTTAATAGTGCGTTGAAGCTGTGCCTGGAGAGCATATGCACTTCATCAATCAGGTATACTTTGAAACGGCCACGCGCCGGAGCGTACTGCACGTTATCAAGCAGTTCGCGTGTATCTTCAACTTTAGTGCGTGAAGCTGCATCAATCTCAATCAGATCAACAAAACGCCCCTGTTCAATTTCCCGACAGTTGTCACACTCACCGCAAGGCGTGGCAGTAATGCCCCGTTCACAGTTCAGGCCTTTTGCCAGCAAACGGGCAATCGTCGTTTTACCTACCCCTCGGGTACCGGAAAACAGATAGGCGTGGTGAATACGGCCCAGCGTGAGGCCATTCGCTAATGCGGTGAGGACATGCTGTTGTCCAACGACATCGGAAAACGCTTGCGGCCGCCATTTGCGGGCCAATACCTGATAACTCATGCGCTCACAAATTGGGTAAGTAAAGGGAGGGTTATGCTAACACAGCCCCACCTTTACAGCGAGGCTGTGACGCAGGTTCAGTGACCTGAAAAATTGACCAGACTAAAAACCTGAACATCCATTGTGTTAAGCCGATCCTCACCACCGAGATCAAATAAATTAATCACGAAGGCCGCATCATGTACCGTTCCTCCGGCACGCCGGATCAATTTGACAGTTGCCTCAATGGTTCCACCGGTTGCCAGAAGATCGTCAATGATCAGTACGTTGTCGCTTGCAGTAATCGCATCACAGTGCAGCTCAAGTTGATCTGTACCATATTCCAGATCATAGCGCTCAGTGTAAGTTTTACGCGGCAACTTACCTGGTTTACGCACCGGTACGAAGCCAACATTGAGCGCCAGAGCTACTGGCGCGCCAAACAGAAAGCCCCGCGCTTCTGTGCCGACAACTTTGGTTATGCCTGCGGCCCGATAACGGTCAGCAAGCAACTGTATAGTCAGAGCAAAAGCCTGAGGATCTTCGAGTAAACTAGTTACATCGCGAAAAAGAATACCCGGTTTAGGGTAGTCAGGAATGCTCTTAATGCTGTGTTCTAAAAACTCAAGCTGTTGCGCTGTCGCAGTCATGGTGTTGTGCCTGATAAAAATCCATCTGACATGCGCCCCCCTAACAGCGTTGTTTTCTACCTGATGGGGTAAAAAAACCTGTCTGCTGAAACTGACGCACCAAAACGACCAAATTTATGCAAAGCCGCAATCAATTGCAACTCTGGCTGAAAAAATCACTGTTTTTCTTGCCTGATATCAACAACCGGTACGCGGGAAAGAAAGAAAAGTAAACTGAGTAACATGCAACCAAGCATGATCCTTACCCAGAGAATCTTGACCAGCCATAATGACACCGAGAAAGTAATAATAATAACAATAATAGCGCGTAATTTTGCCCCCGGTGGC
>DWRH01000109.1:0-16641 GCA_022318365.1 Anthoptus insignis
ACGTCGCTCCAAATTGTGACTCGGTTCACACCAGCCAACGCGCCTATTTGCGTCGCGGAGTAATCAGATCCATTACGTCCAAGTAAAACGGTTTCACCTGCCCGGTTCGCAGAGATAAAACCCGTAATAACAAGCCGCTTATGCGGATACTGCGCCAAAATTGTTTGTAACAGCGGATAAGATTCGCCTTCATCCACCTGCGGCTGCCCGGAACGTTCCGCCCGTAAGAACGTGCGCGCATCAATCCACTGCGAGTCGATTCCAGAATGATTAAGCACTGCACTCATCAACCGCGCTGACCAGATTTCCCCGTGCCCGACAACTTTGGCGTATAACGCATCACTCCCTTCGCCATCTAAAAGGATAGATAAGTGATCGACATCCGCGATAAATTGCTGAGCAATCGGCTCAGCTAACGCCGCCGGCAGTAAACTCTCCACCAGCTCCAATTGATAACGCCGTAAATGCTGCTGGACTTGGAAAGCGGATAGTCGATCAGTTTGACTTAGACGATACCAATTAATGAGCTGATTCGTCGTACTCCCCGCGGCAGAGACCACCATAATGTCACCCTCGTGACTATACTCGGTCATAATTTCTGCAACGCGTAAGTAACAGCGTCGATCAGCAAGACTGCTACCACCAAATTTATGCAACTGGCGTATCACTTCACTTTTAAGATCTCTACCGCCGACCATAATTACTCCTGGGTAAGACGTTGGAAAGCTTGGTCAAGATCAGCGATCAGATCATTATGATCCTCGATACCTACTGAAACACGCAGCAAGGTCTCAGAAATTCCTGCGGCGGCTCTGGCTTCGGCCGACATGCCAGCATGTGTCATTGTGGCAGTATGTGAAATCAAGCTCTCGACACCGCCTAATGACTCAGCAAGGGTGAAGAGTTTTAACGATTTAAAGAATTTCCGTACCGTCTGTTCATCACCGGCTAACTCAAAGCTCAACATTGCACCGAATCCACGTTGCTGGCGGCAGGCAAACTCGTGACCTTGATTCTCAGGAAGTGAGGGATGATAGAGCTTGCTCACTAAAGGCTGATTTTTCAGATACTCGACAATTGCCAGTGCATTCTCTTGAGCAGCTTTGGTCCGTAGAGTAAGCGTCCGCATACCTCTTAATAATAGATAACTATCAAACGCTGACCCGGTTACACCGATATTATTCGCCCACCACGCCAACTCGGTCGCCACTTGAGGGTCTTTAGCAATAACAGTGCCGGCCACAATATCCGAGTGCCCATTAAGATACTTCGTACAAGAATGTACAACTAAGTCAGCGCCGAGTTGAAGAGGGTTCTGTAGTGCTGGGCTAAGAAACGTATTATCGACAACTGTCACAGCGCCGACCGCGCGCGCTGCTCGACATAGACCTTCAATATCGACTACTCTTAACAGCGGGTTACTTGGACTTTCGATCAAGAAAAGCTTGGGATTAAGTTTTAAGGCCTCTTCAACGGCTTGCGGGTCACCTTGATCAATAAACTTCACATTGAACGTGCCACGTTTTTGTAAGCTATCAAATAGTCGGTAACTTCCACCATAACAATCATGCGGTGCAATCAACCAGTCGCCTGGTTTTAGAAATACGGTGGTCACAAGCATAATGGCTGACATACCCGTATTCGTCATCACCGCACCCGCTCCACCCTCTAATTCCGCTAAGGCTTGTTGGACAACATCTCGGGAGGGGTTACCACGACGGGAGTAATCGTGCGCCCGAGGTTGATTATAATCCGTAAAATTATAGGTGGTCGAAAGATGGATGGGAGGGACGACGCAGCCATATTGGTGATCTTCATTTAACCCACTGCGTACCGCAATTGTTGCCTGCTTGAATTGTGTCATAGGGAAGTAACCAAGAGTCGTAAAATGATCCTTAGCATATCCCTGCTGAAAATAGACGTCAACACATCTAGACATCCAAATAGATTTGCGTGTAGATTGAGCAATACGTGGATAAGAGGTAAAATCGGACCAAAATGTCCGGCCTCGGAAGAGAATGTTTGCTTTTGACGGCCCTTGGACCAATAAATCCAGTTTTATCTGCGATATCTGGCATAATAAGCTGAATTCAAGCAATTAACATTTTTTAATAAGGTACCCCATGGCTGAGTGGAATGCCGAATATATCAGCCCTTATGCTGAACATGGCAAAAAAAGTGAGCAAGTAAAGAAAATCACTGTTTCTATCCCGCTAAAAGTATTGAAAATCTTAACGGATGAAAGAACACGTCGGCAGGTGAATAACTTACGTCACGCGACGAACAGCGAGCTATTGTGCGAAGCTTTTCTACATGCCTTCACTGGCCAACCTCTGCCAGATGATAACGATTTGCGAAAAGAAAGAAGTGATGAGATCCCTGAAACGGCTAAATTAATTATGCGTGAAATGGGTATTGATCCGGATACTTGGGACTACTAACGTAACGTTTTTTCCCCATAAAAAAACCCGGCATTGCCGGGTTTTTTATACAGCGGGGAAGCCCCCACTGATCAAGAAACTTATTTAGAGCTTGGGATGCTGAAACGCTTGTTGAAGCGATCAACACGACCACCAGTGTCTACAACACGTTGCTTACCTGTGTAGAATGGGTGGCAGTTACCGCATACGTCTAAGTTTAAAGGCTGACGCAGGGTTGAACGCGTTTCGATTACGTTACCGCAAGAGCAAGAAATGGTAACGTTGTTATATTCTGGATGAATACCTTTTTTCATGGGATAACCTCAGTAGAAGGCCGTGTCGCTCTCCGTGCCAAGCTTAGCTTGCACAGCACCACACGCGATTAAATAATATAAGTGTATGTCTTCGCCGCGTAATAATACCGCTGTCTAACGAAGGACCCATATTATACAGAAAATAGACAACAACATGCAAATGACGATTTCAAACACTTCCCGATCAGCGGTACACTTGACGTTTCGATTCACTGAGTATGAGTAATGCATGACCATCGTTAAGGTAGCTTTACCGGTTCCTCTTCCCAAACTGTATGACTACACCGCGAACCCTGCACAGGTTCCCCAAGTAGGGTGCCGTGTCAGCGTCAATTTTGGTCGCCGGAAAATGATTGGGATTGTAGTAACGCACAGTACGAGCAGTGATCTCAGTGCCGAACAGCTCAAGCCTATTGATGAAATTCTCGATACCGAGAGCCTTTTTCCCCCTAGTCTCTGGGCGTTATTAACCTGGTCAAACGGTTATTATCATTACCCTTTAGGTGAAATTCTGTTTCACGCCATCCCATCTCAACTTCGTCAGGGCAAAGAAGCACGCAAGACTATCGAGTACGAATGGCGGCTCACCGATATGGGCCGCGTTATCGACCCAAGTGAAATTAAACGTTCGGAAAAACAGCGCCAAGCGATGCTGCTACTGCGACAAGGTGGACTACCCCGATCAGCAGTCGTTGAGCACGACTTACCAGAAAGCACGTTCCAAGCGTTACGTAAAAAAGGTTGGAGCGATCTCTATGAACTCGCTGAATCAATTACCGATTGGCGTTCTCATTTCCGCGTCCTCGGTGATCGGCTAAAATTAACCACCGAACAAGCCACGGCTGTAGGCGCTATTTATAGTACGGCTCAACAATATAGTACTTGGTTGTTAGCCGGTATTACGGGTTCTGGAAAAACTGAGGTATACCTCAGTGTTATCGAAAATATGCTTATGCAAGGCAAGCAAGCCCTAGTACTGGTACCGGAAATAGGATTGACACCGCAAACTATCGCACGCTTTCGCGAGCGCTTCCAAGCTCCTGTCGAGGTTCTCCACTCCGGGCTGAATGATAGTGAACGTCTTAGTGTTTGGCTGAAAAGTAAGACGGGCGAAGCGGCGATTATTATTGGTACCCGCTCAGCGATCTTCACGCCGTTAGCGCGACCCGGCGTAATCATTGTCGATGAAGAACATGATAGCTCTTACAAACAACAGGATGGCTGGCGCTATCATGCTCGGGATCTCGCCGTCTTTCGGGCGAATAAAGAAAATATACCGGTGATACTTGGCTCAGCAACACCTGCCTTAGAAACCTTACATAATGTCCGTATCGGTAAATATCGTCAGCTAAATCTTACTCGACGCGCAGGTAATGCCACGACGGCGCAACAGCAGCTTATCGACCTTAAATCCGTTACTCTGCAATCGGGATTATCACCACAGCTAATTCGGCGTATCCATACTCATCTTAAAGCCGGTAATCAAGCGCTCCTCTTCCTTAATCGCCGTGGATACTCGCCAGCATTACTCTGTCACGATTGCGGCTGGTTAGCCGAGTGTCAACGTTGTGATCACTACTATACTTACCATCAACAACAACGCAGTCTTCGCTGTCACCACTGCGACAGTCAGCGGCCGATCCCCTGGCAATGTCCTGAGTGTGGTTCGTCTCATCTTATGCCCGCAGGATTAGGGACAGAACAACTAGAAGAACATTTACAACGGTTATTCCCAGATACCCCTCTGACGCGTATCGACCGCGATACCACGCGTAGGAAGGGTATGCTTGAACAGCATCTTGAGCAAATCCAACAAGGTGGGCCACGAATTTTGATTGGTACGCAGATGCTCGCTAAAGGTCATCACTTCCCCGATGTCACGTTAGTGGCTTTGCTAGATGTTGACGGCGCGCTATTTTCCGCTGACTTTCGAGCAACTGAGCATTTCGCACAGCTTTACGTGCAAGTGGCAGGCAGAGCTGGACGCGCAGGTAAACAAGGCGAAGTATTGCTACAAACTCACCAACCGGAGCATCCTCTCCTTCAAACCCTACTTACTAGAGGCTATTTTCAGTTCGCGGCTGAAACGCTCGCTCTCAGACAACAATTGCAGCTACCGCCTTATTCTAGCCAAGCCATCTTTCGAGCCGAACACCAAGATAGCGTCCAAACGGAACGTTTCTTACAGCAGCTACGTAACCTTATCGAATCAAGTCCATTAAAAGATAGCGAATGTTGGATTATCGGCCCAGTCCCTGCTCTGCATGCTAAACGTCAAGGACGTTGGCGCTGGCAGCTCGTGCTACAGAGTCCTTCACGGGGCCGATTACAAAAGCTCCTTTCGCAGAGCTTACTACTAGTGGGCACCTTAGCTGGAGAAAAAAAGGTTAAATGGTCTTTAGATATTGACCCAACAGATAGCTAAGTAGCAAAAGGTTGTGAAGTAACTCTTAAAAATAAGCGATTAATAACAATTGGTTAGTGGGTTTTGTTACGCTCTACTCCCTCTGAGGGCTGAAATAACATACCTAAGTAACGGGTTGATATAGCATCTTATTAATTAAGGAGTTATCCATTGAAATCTACCCCGAATTCCTCTTCGACAACCATGAAAGCAGTGGCTTTAGCCGCAGGTGTCTCGACAGCAACCGTCTCGCGGGTGTTTACTTCACCGGAAAAAGTCTCGACGGCTACCCGACAACGCGTCGAATCCGCAGCGATCACCTTAGGCTATTCAATCACTCCCTTTTACCCAAGAGAGATAACCTCTCGTTGGCGTAAGATTCTAGTGATTATTGCCGATATCACCGATGGCTTCTACAGTGAAATAATTCGTGGTCTCGAGACGCAAGCGAGCGAACATTACTGCCTGATCACTTTGTTTGATTGCGCTCATCAATCGATGAATCGTTATATTACCACAACGCGGAGCTTACCCGAGGGGTACGATGGCCTAATCTATGTCGGGCTTCCTCCCTCTGCTATTGACCGCCGCTCCCCACTTCCGAGCGTGGTAATTAATGAATTTTCCTCGGATTATGATGCCCCCACTGTGCACATTGATAATTTGAGCGCTTCCTTCAATGCCGTAAATTATCTTGTTCAACGTGGCCATCAGCGTATTGCTTGTGTCACCGGGCCTGAAGAGTTAACGGTCTGCCAATCTCGTCGACAAGGCTATTTACAAGCCTTACAACGACATAACCTTCCCCTAAATCCCTATTACATTACCCGGGGCGATTTCACCTTCAAATCAGGTTTAGCCGCTGCCGAACAGCTTTTAACTCTTCCTACGCCGCCCGATGCAATTTTTTGCCATAACGATAAAATGGCCCTTGGCGTAATGTATCGCGCTAAAAAGCTTGGGGTTGCGGTACCAAGGCAGCTTTCGGTAATTGGATTTGATGATATCGAAGAGAGTCAATATGCCGAACCGCCGCTCACGACTGTCTCGCAACCAAGAACCGCACAAGGTGAAACTGCAATTTCTCTATTAACGACTCTTATGGAGGGAAAACCACTTATTCATCGTTCCTACCTGTTAGAAACCGAGCTTATTTTGCGGCAATCTACGCGCTAAGCTTTATTATTGAAAATTTCACTCCGAATAATAAAAATCTCAACTAGAGTTTACTGGTCAAACTTCATTCGGTTAAGTAACATAGCAGTAATTGTTATTAATGAATTATTCAGGCAATCTTGCCTTTTAGCTGGCTTAAATAATATCGGTATCGGTGTGGCACAAAAAGACTATGTAGGACGCGGACGTTCATCAACGACGCAACGAAAAAAAAATAATAGCCGACGTAAAAAATCTAAGGCAAATACCGGTATTTCTAAGGTAATTGTTGTCATTGCCGCGGCAGCTTTAGTGCTCTTTATTGGTGTATTAGCACTGCTTGCTCACCATAAAAAACAAGCTGAAAAAGAAGCCGTTCCCCATAAAACAACCACCAACGGGCTTCCCCCTAAACCTGAAGAGCGCTGGAAATATATAAAAGAGTTAGAGAATCGCCAGATAACTGTGCCTAGCCCAGTGGAACCGAGCGCCGGCGGAGAAGTGAAGTCGCCTACGCAGCTTACCGACGAACAGCGTCAACTGTTGGCACAAATGGCTGAAGATATGCGTCAGCAACCTACTCAGTTGAGTGAGGTTCCCTGGAATCAGCAAACGCCGGAGCAGCAACAGCAAACTATTCGTCAGCAACAGCAAAACGCTGCGTTACAACGTAAGTACCAGCAGCAAGAGCAGCAGTTTATCTCGCAACAGCAGCAGCTAAACCAGTCTCGTCCGGCTCAGCCAGCGAATAAAGAATTACAAGAACAGAATCGACAAATACAGCTACAGCACGAACGTCAACAAAAAGCCTATGCCGACCAGCAAAAAAGAATAGAGACTGAACGTCAACAACAGGCATATCGAGAGCAACAAAAGCAGCGCCAACAGCTAGAGCGTCAAATCCAGCAGCAACAGCGTAGCGCACCGATTAGCGCGGCGACACCAAGCACGTCACAACCGGAGAAAGTGGCCCCTGCAACACCGGCTTCGCCTACCGCAGCAACCGAAACATCGTCCAAACATTGGTTAATTCAATGTGGGTCGTTCAAAGGTGCCGCTCAGGCAGAGTCGACCCGTGCCAAACTTGCTTTTGAAGGATTCGAGAGCCGAGTGACCACAGGCGGGGGCTGGAATCGAGTCGTCATTGGCCCTTATAACCAACGCTCGAAAATCGATTCGGTGATTAAACAGTTAAAAAATTCTGGACATACAAACTGTATAACTCTCTCAGTAGGGGGTTGAAAGTTCTAAACCCACCCCCATATGTTTGAGTAAGTGACTCCGCGCTTTGTCGCGGAGTTTTTATTTAAAGAGATTAAGGGGCAGCCCGTGACAACGATAGTAAGCATACGACGTAACGGTAAAGTCGTCATTGGCGGTGACGGCCAGGCAACGCTCGGTAACACCGTAATGAAAGGTAACGTTAAGAAAGTGCGTCGCCTCTATAACGATAAAGTCATCGCTGGTTTTGCGGGAGGTACCGCAGACGCTTTCACACTTTTCGAGCTTTTCGAGCGTAAGCTTGAAATGCACCAAGGCCACTTAGTGAAAGCAGCCGTCGAGCTCGCTAAAGACTGGCGAACCGATCGTATGCTGCGTCGTTTAGAAGCGCTCTTAGCGGTCGCTGACGAGAATGCCTCACTGATTATCAGCGGTAACGGCGACGTTATCCAACCAGAAAATGACCTGATTGCTATCGGTTCCGGTGGCCCTTATGCCCAAGCGGCTGCGCGAGCGATGCTTGAAAACACAGAATTAGATGCGCGTGAGATCACTGAAAAAGCGTTAGAAATCGCCGGTGATATTTGTATTTATACCAACCATAATCTCACGATCGAAGAACTCAACTCAGGGGATAAGGAGTAAGTTATGTCTGAAATGACTCCTCGCGAAATCGTCAGTGAACTAAATCGGTTCATTATTGGCCAAGATAACGCTAAGCGCGCGGTCTCGATCGCACTCCGTAACCGCTGGCGTCGTATGCAGCTTAACGATGAGCTGCGCCACGAAGTCACGCCGAAAAATATCTTAATGATCGGCCCAACGGGTGTAGGTAAAACAGAGATTGCACGCCGCCTAGCTAAGCTTGCTAATGCACCATTTATTAAAGTGGAAGCGACGAAATTTACTGAAGTGGGTTATGTCGGCAAAGAAGTCGACTCCATTATCCGCGACTTAACTGAAGCAGCTGTAAAAATGGTGCGTTCACAGGCCATTGAGAAGAACAAAGCTCGTGCAGTCGAACATGCTGAAGACCGTATCCTCGATGTCCTGATCCCCCCTGCGAAAAATAACTGGGGACAAGCTGAAGCCTCGCAAGAAGAGTCATCAACCCGCCAATCTTTCCGTAAGAAACTACGCGAAGGGCAGTTGGACGATAAAGAAATCGAGATCGATTTAGCCGCCTCGCCGATGGATGTCGAAATCATGGCACCTCCAGGTATGGAAGAGATGACGAATCAGCTGCAATCCATGTTCCAAAATATGGGTAACCAGAAGCAAAAATCGCGTAAACTGAAAATCAAAGATGCAATGAAGTTGCTGATTGAGGAAGAAGCTGCGCGCCTAGTGAATCCCGAAGAGCTTAAACAGCAAGCCATCGAAGCGGTTGAACAGCACGGTATCGTATTTATCGATGAAATTGATAAAATCTGTAAGCGTGGCGGACAATCCTCAGGTCCTGACGTATCCCGCGAAGGTGTACAACGTGACTTACTGCCGCTGGTTGAAGGCTGCACTGTTTCGACTAAGCATGGTACGGTAAAAACCGACCATATCTTGTTTATCGCTTCAGGGGCATTCCAAGTGGCGAGTCCTTCTGATCTCATCCCGGAACTACAAGGGCGTCTACCGATTCGTGTCGAATTACAGGCCCTAACGGTTAATGATTTCGAACGGATCCTGACGGAACCGACAGCCTCCGTAACGGTACAGTATAAGGCATTAATGGAAACCGAAGGGGTGAATATCGATTTCACCGAAGATGGGATCCGCAGAATTGCCGAAGCTGCATGGCAGGTCAACGAAACCACCGAAAATATTGGTGCGCGTCGACTCTATACCGTACTAGAGAAGCTGGTCGAAGATATCTCCTTCGAAGCGAGCGATCGTTCCGGTGAAACCGTTACGATTGATGCGGACTACGTCAGCAAGCACCTAGATGTACTGGTTGCAGACGAAGATTTGAGCCGATTCATCCTCTAAACTCCCCTATTTACCCAGAGCGGTCAGCTCTGGGTAACGCTCACTTTACGCCCACCCCTCACCCGAAGAACTTTGCCGCAACACTGAGAAAGAGATATACTTAGTCTACCTCTGGCAACCAGATGAAACGACTATGAAATATGATACTTCCGAACTCTGTGATATCTACCATGAAGAAGTTAACGTGGTTGAACCCCTTTTCTCTAATTTTGGGGGGCGTACCTCGTTTGGTGGGCAGATCACAACAGTAAAATGTTTCGAAGATAATGGGCTACTCTATGATCTGCTTGAAGAAGATGGCTCAGGGAAAGTTTTACTTGTAGATGGTGGTGGCTCAGTGAGACGCGGGTTAGTCGATGCTCAACTTGCTCAACTGGCAGTAGATAACCATTGGGAAGGAATCATACTTTATGGCTCGGTACGTCAAGTCGATGAGCTGTCAGAGCTAGATATTGGCATTCAAGCCATTGCCGCGATTCCAGCGGGAGCATCTGGTGATGGTGTAGGCGAGAGCGACATCCGAGTCAATTTCGGCGGGGTTACCTTTTTTTCAGGTGATTACGTCTATGCCGATAATACCGGTATCATCCTCTCTGATACGCCACTAACCGAAGACGAGTAATGCTCGTAACGGCGGACAGTTACCCTGCCCGCCAGATTTCTTACACTTCTTCCATCTTGCCTAGCAGAGCACGTAGACGCTCTTGCCATTGCGTTTGTTCTTCTTTTAACTGTTGATTTTCGCGAGTAAGTGACTCGTGGTTGCCGACCGCTTGTTGAGCATCTTGCTTAAGTGCGCTGTTTTGCTCTTTTAATTCTTCGATTTCCATTTGTAGCAGGGTAATGGTGTCAATCGCCTGCTGTACTTTCGCTTCCAACTTCTCAAACATTTCAAATGACATTGTTACTCTCTCCAATTAACGCCAGGCGTTGATAACCGCATCCTTTAATGTATCGCAATAGTACATTATAAAGCTGCGCTGATAATCCGATTGTATGGAGGGCAGCGGTGCAAGTCCAGAGGGGAAACAACTTCAAGAGTAGTCTGTCCCTTTTTTTGACCTTAAAAAAGATAAAAGAAAAAGAGAATACGCGAAAACGCGCATTTTTTTTGACCAAGTACACATTTTTTGAGTGCGGTATTTTGCGTTTTTTTTCGTTAACGATAAATTCACAAGAAAAATACATTTGAGTATTTTTCAAAACTCAAATACTGTCTTTCTCTTCGTGAAGGAATACCCTATGAGTAAATCAACCAACACGCTTACTGGCCAGTGTATTGCAGAATTTATTGGCACTGGCTTAATTATCTTCTTCGGCGTCGGTTGTGTTTCTGCGCTGAAATTGGCCGGTGCGAATTTTGGTCAATGGGAAATCAGCATCGTATGGGGTCTTGCTGTCGCGATGGGTGCTTATGTTAGCGCGGGCGTATCAGGTGCTCACCTCAACCCCGCCGTCAGCATTGCATTATGCGTATTTGGTAACTTCGAAGCCCGTAAGCTCTTCCCCTATATCTTTGCGCAAACGGCGGGAGCCTTCTGTTCTGCGGCCCTAGTCTACGGGTTGTACCAAAGCTTATTTATCGACTATGAACAGACTCATCATATTATTCGTGGCACGTTAGACAGCTTACCTATGGCGGGGATTTTCTCCACCTACCCAGATGCGCATCTCTCCATGGCGCAAGCGTTTTTAATTGAGATGACCATCACAGCGGTATTAATGGGTGTCATTATGGGTCTGACCGATGATGGTAACGGCATCCCTCGTGGGCCTTTAGCTCCGCTGTTAATTGGTTTATTAGTCGCCGCTATCGGTGCTGCGTTCGGGCCTTTGACCGGTTTTGCCTTAAACCCTGCGCGTGACTTCGGTCCTAAACTGTTTGCAGACTTAGCCGGATGGGGACATTTAGCCTTAACTGGTGGTAAGGATATTCCTTACTTCTTAGTCCCTGTCTTTGCCCCCATTGTCGGCGCACTTGTCGGTGCACTGTTATACCGCACCATGATTGGCCGCCATCTTCCTTTAGCAGTACAAGTTGAACCTGAGCAAGTCGCTGCTGAAAAGGCTACTGTTCAAGAACGTAAAGTATAATATTCACGGCGAATAGGAACTCACTATGTCTATCAAAGAAAAAAAATATATCGTCGCACTCGATCAAGGAACTACTAGCTCTCGTGCCGTCATTCTTGACCACGATGCGAATATCGTCGCCGTTTCACAACGTGAGTTCGAGCAAATCTATCCAAAAACTGGTTGGGTAGAACATGACCCTATGGATATTTGGGCGACACAAAGCTCAACGCTAGTCGAAGTCTTAGCCCATGCTGATATTAGTTCAGATGAAGTCGCGGCTATCGGCATTACCAACCAGCGTGAAACTACCATTGTATGGGATAAAGAGACAGGCAAACCGATTTATAACGCGATCGTGTGGCAAGATCCCCGTACAGCCGATTACTGCTCAGGGTTAAAAGATGAAGGGTATGAAGATTACATCCGTGATACCACCGGTCTTGTTATCAACCCTTACTTCTCAGGCACTAAGGTTAAGTGGATTCTCGACCACGTAGAAGGGTCTCGCGAACGAGCAAAACGCGGAGAGCTCCTATTTGGTACAGTCGATACTTGGCTAGTCTGGAAAATGACCCAGGGCCGTGTCCATATTACTGATTACACTAATGCCTCACGCACCATGCTCTTCAACATCCATACCTTAGAATGGGATCAGAAGATGTTGGATTTACTCGATATCCCGCGTGAAATTTTACCGGAAGTTAAAGCGTCTTCAGAAATATACGGCCAAACCAATATTGGCGGTAAGGGGGGGACGCGTATTCCTATTGCAGGGATAGCGGGCGACCAACAGGCAGCGCTTTACGGGCAACTTTGTGTCCAACCTGGTATGGCAAAAAACACCTATGGTACTGGCTGCTTTATGCTAATGAATACCGGTAAAGAAGCGATCACCTCAAAAAATGGATTGTTAACGACCATTGCATGTGGACCTCGTGGGGAAGTGAATTATGCGTTAGAAGGTGCGGTCTTTATTGGCGGAGCATCGATTCAATGGTTGCGTGATGAGCTTAAACTCTTTAACGATGCCGATGATTCAGAATACTTTGCTAATAAAGTAAAAGATTCTAATGGCGTTTACATGGTGCCTGCCTTTACCGGCCTAGGTGCACCTTACTGGGATCCTTATGCGCGGGGTGCCATCTTCGGCCTCACCCGCGGCGCGAATGCCAACCACATCATTCGTGCAACGTTAGAGTCTATTGCTTTCCAAACTCGTGACGTATTGGAAGCGATGCAGCACGATGCGAATACTCGTTTACAGACACTACGAGTAGACGGCGGCGCGGTTGCCAATAACTTCCTCATGCAATTCCAAGCCGATATTTTAGGCGCGCATGTAGAACGTCCTGAAGTCAAAGAGGTTACAGCTTTAGGCGCAGCCTACTTAGCAGGCCTTGCGGTAGGATTCTGGAATGATTTGGAAGAAGTGCGCGCCAAATCCGTTGTGGAGAAAGAATTCCGCCCTTCCATCGAAACTACCGAACGTAATTATCGCTATGCCGGATGGAAAAAGGCAGTCTCACGCGTCAGGGGTTGGGAAAAAGATGAATAGCACACAGAGTGCTAAGCAATAGCACTCACAGCCTCCTGCGCTTTGCAGGGGGCATCCCTCCCCTTTCCTCGCTATGATACACTGAGTTCCTGTTTTCTCTGACTAAACCAATGACTCAGTATGAAACACACGTTCACACAACAATTTAATCGCGTAACCGAAGCTGCAGCGATCGCCGGTTTTAAGTGGCTAGGTCGGGGTGATAAAAATCTTGCAGACGGTGCAGCGGTAGCTGCGATGCGTCAGCAACTCAATGCTATGCCTATTGACGGAACTATTGTGATTGGCGAAGGCGAAATTGACGACGCCCCTATGCTTTTTATCGGTGAAAAAGTCGGACAATCATCTGGCCAGCGAATCGATATCGCGGTCGACCCGATAGAAGGCACGAGGATGACGGCGTTTGGTCAAGGTAATGCTTTATCGGTGATGGCGGTCGCCGAAGCGGGAGCACTACTACATGCCCCAGACATGTATATGGAAAAATTGATCGTAGGCCCTGCGGCAAAAGGGGTGATTGATCTGCATCGCCCTCTCGAAGAGAACCTGCGACGTATTAGTCAGGCGTTACAAAAAAACCTCTCTGACTTGACGGTTTCGATCCTCGACAAGCCACGACATGCTCCGGTTATCAGCGCCCTTTATCAGTTAGGGGTTCGCGTCTTCACTTTTCCCGACGGCGATGTCTCTGCATCACTTTTAACTTGCTTCCCCGATCAACCGATAGATGTCATGTACGGTATCGGTGGCGCACCTGAGGGCGTTATTTCTGCTGCAGCCATCCGGGCATTGGGGGGCGATATGCACGCTCGCTTACTCACCCGCGAACAGGTTAAAGGCAGTAGCGCTGAACATAGCCTCGCAAGTCGCGAGGAGATAACCCGTTGCCAAGCAATGGGACTCACGCTGGGGCAAGTACTCCGGCTGGAGGATCTTGCTAAAAGCGATAATGTACTATTCTGCGCAACGGGAATTACTGAGGGTGATTTGTTGAAAGGTGTTGAGATGTCTGACTCATCAATAACGACGCATAGTTTACTCATAGAGGGTCAATCTCAGACTCAACAATGGATCAAAACGGTTAGCCCTTTAATCCGATAACAACGCATATATTTACTTATTGGAGGCAATAATGGCGGTATGGTGTACAGGAAAAATTATCGAGGTTAAGGCCTGGACCGACACCCTGTTTAGTTTAATTGTCGATGCGCCCATCGCGCCCTTTACTGCTGGACAATTTGCTAAACTCAGCTTAACCCTCGAAGGTGAGACGGTGCAGCGGGCTTATTCCTATGTCAACGCACCAAGTCAAACTCCCCTAGAGTTTTATCTGGTTCATGTCCCCGAAGGGCGACTAAGCCCAGCGCTGTTATCACTGAAACCCGGTGATGAAGTTTTGGTCACAGAAGAGGCTGCCGGATATTTTGTATTAGAAGAAGTGCCTGACGCTAAAGAACTGTGGATGATCGCGACCGGGACAGCTATCGGCCCCTATCTTTCTATTCTAGCGCAAGGTGACGATCTAGAGCGTTTTGAGAAGATTATTCTGGTTCATGCCGCCCGTTATGCTGCCGACCTCAGTTATATCCCCTTATTTAATCAACTCCAGCAACGCTATGGCGATAAGCTGCGTATACAAACCGTCGTTAGTCGAGAAGACTCTGCGGGCAGTCTACGGGGCCGCGTCCCAGCACTATTGGATGATGGTAGCTTAGAGGATGCGGTAGGAACTGTAGTCTCAGCTGAAAGTAGCCACATTATGATCTGTGGTAATCCAGAAATGGTGAGAGAAACACAAAAGTATCTTAAAGAGCAACGCGGACTGCGTAAGCATCTGCGTAGAAAACCTGGTCACATTACCAGTGAACACTATTGGTAAGGGACTAGTATGCGACACGCCGCTTATTTTTCGCTGATACTCCTTACCTGGGGATTTGCCAATCAGGTTAATGCTCATCCGATATCGATGCCGTTACCCGAGACGGCTCCTTACTTATCACCCGATGCGCCAATTTTTGAACTGACAATTACTCAGTTCCGCCAACAATTTAGCCAACAGTTTCCTGCCACCCCTCTGCAAGAATTTCGAGCGATAAAAACGGGACCGATGCAGAAATTAGTGACGATAGCGGCGACCAAAATCAGTGAAACAGTTTATGCCTCGACCGTCCTAGAGGTGGGAACGGCAAAAATAAAGTCGATACAGCTCACTTGGCTTCCCGTACCTGGTAATCAGGCCAGGGAGTCTCGCCAGCAAGCGATGAGCTATATCACCAACATCATTCACTTTTTTTCGCCACAGCTGACCACTAAGCAGTGCCGTGAACACCTCGAGCAATTATTGACAGTGGGAAAAGGTAAAGCCTATACGCTATCGAATGAAGGCGCAGTGCGGTATATTTTATCTGACAAAGGTGAAGGGGGTATGACCTTTGCAGCAGAACCCGTTAAATTGATACTCAGTGAGACCAAATGATCCACCAGTTTGTGATCCTACTCAAATCGGGGGCTTCGACACAGTTTATAGTGAACTTAGACGCTATTACTTCTGCGTAATAGCATTTTACTCAAGCGCGTAATGCGGAGGAAGCATGCGACATCCATTAGTAATGGGTAATTGGAAGCTTAATGGTAGTAAACAACTGACAGCAGACTTAATTAGTGGTCTGCGCACAGCTCTTGCAGAAGTGCAGGGATGTAAAGTCGTTATCGCGCCACCGGCCCTGTATCTGGCGCAAGCCGTTACTGCCGTCGAAGGCAGCGATATCGGCGTCGGGGCACAAAATATCGATGTGAACCTTTCAGGTGCATTTACAGGTGAAACCTCCGCTGAAATGCTGAAAGATACTGGGGTACGCTATGTCATCCTAGGCCACTCAGAACGTCGTACTTACCATAATGAGACCGATGAACTGGTCGCTGAGAAATTTGCGATTGTCAAACAGCAAGGTCTGATCCCAGTGCTATGTATTGGCGAAACAGAAGCCGAGAACGAAGCGGGTAAAACAGAAGAAGTCTGTTCACGTCAAATTGATGCGGTTATCAAAGCTCAAGGTGTTGAAGCGTTCACTAATGCTGTCATCGCTTATGAACCCGTATGGGCCATTGGCACCGGCAAATCGGCGACGCCTGCGCAAGCACAGGCCGTTCATAAATTCATTCGTGATCATATTGCTAAACAGAGTCGTGATGTGGCGGAACAAGTCATTATTCAATACGGTGGTTCTGTCAACGATAAAAACGCGGCCGAACTATTCGGACAGCCCGATATCGACGGCGCGCTAGTCGGTGGTGCTTCCCTGAAAGCGGATGCTTTTAGTGTTATCGTAAAAGCTGCCGCGACAGCAAAAGCATAATAGCCCTAAGTATCGCAGCTCGGCTGCGATACTTATTTTAGACTGCGCGACATTGATGATCTTGTAACTCTTCCGCTGAGCCCAGTATTCCCTTCACCCAATCCGTGCGTAAAACTAAAACCACTAATCTTCCATCAGCAAGCATTGTGACGGCTAT
>DWRH01000110.1:0-16620 GCA_022318365.1 Anthoptus insignis
GTAACTGGGGGCTGTACAGACTGAGAATAGCGATACTGAAATCCAGCAGCAGCAGCAGCGCCACCAGGGGACCAGCATAAATGATGATATGGCTGAAGGTATCGGCCAGTAAAGCCTGATACTGCCCGAATCCCTGCTGATGTGGCAGTGGTAACCACTGCATCACCGGCCAGATACGGTAGCTGTCCCAGATGATTTGTGTCACCCCGCGAAGGCCGGGGCCAAGAATAAGCAGCAGGATCAGGGTCTGTTGCAGCAGCAGCCCGAGCGGGGTAACGTCACTGCCAAGTGCCGGGTTCAGTTGACCGCCAATCAATGCGCCACGCTGGTTGTCGAACAGCGCGCCTACCGATTGAAATAGCCAGAACGGCATACCCAGGATCAGGCCCAGCAGAATGCCAATCACACACTCTTTTAGAATCAGGGCAATCAGTTGTGGCCAGTCGGGCATCTGCACTGCCAGCTGGGTTTGCAAACTCAATGCTGGCAACAGTGACAGCGCCAGAACGACACCGCTACGCACCAGACCTTTAAGAATGGTAAAAGAAAACACCGGCACCAGGAACAGGCAGGGATAAATACGTGCGCACGCCAGCGTCAGGGAAAACAGGTATTGATACAGGGTGTGGATGAGATCATTTGCCATCTTCAGGCACCAGTTTGTGGGATCATGGCGAAGGCCTGCTGTGCCAGCTCAAGTAGCTCCACACCTATCCAGCGTCCGCTGAGTGCCAGTGCGATACCGACCGCGACCAACTTGATGGCAAAAGGCAGAGTTTGATCCTGCAGTTGCATGACTGCCTGCAGCAATGACACCAGTACTCCGACAATCACTGCCACCAGGAGTGGCGGTGCAGAAAGCAGTACCACCAGCAGCATGGCCTGTTTAAACAGATTGAGTATTTCCATGCGTGCCTCAGAGGTAACTGTAAAATAATCCGTCGAGCAGACGTGTCCAGCCATTGATCAAGACGAACAGCAACATTTTAAGTGGCAACGACAGTGTCATCGGGGCGACCATCTGCATACCTAGCGCCAGCAAAACGTTCGCGACGATGAGGTCGATAACGATAAACGGTATATAGATCAAAAATCCGATTTTGAATCCGGCTTGCAACTCGGACAGGACAAAGGCCGGGATCAGCAGTAACAAATTGTCTTTACTCATGTCATTTGACATTGATTTTGTCCACATCCGCACGCTATTTTCCTGAAGATGGATCAGGATGTCGGGATCAGTATTGTGGGTCATGAACTTCTGTAACGGAATGACGCCATTGCTGAGGCTAATTTTCAGGGTATCCATGCTGGATAAATCGGCAGGTGCCTGACTGAACTGTTGCTGCATCTGGTTAAATACCGGGGCCATGACAAACAGTGTCGCTGCCAGCGCAATGCCGTACAGCGCCATATTGGGCGGCACCTGCTGCACACCGATTGCGTTGCGGGTGATTAATAACACCATCGAAATTTTTAGAAAGCAGGTACACACGATCATCAACATCGGGATTAGCGACAGAGCACCCAGGAACAGGGCGAAGGTCATGGGATCAAATTGTCCGATATTCATCATGCCTCCTGCTGCACGTTAAGTAGCAGCCGGGTCAGCTGTAATCCCAGATTGCCTTCTACATCCACCAGTTCACCCTGTGCGATCAACGTGTCGCCGTGATACAAACCTGCTGTACCGGGAATTATATTATCCAGTGTGAGTATGCTCCCTGCCTGCAACAGTTGCAGTTCACCCAGTGTCATCCGGGTACGGCCACAGCGCACGTCCAGAGACAGCTGTAGCGCGGCAAGCGGCGGTGCGTCTTCCGTATTGAGTTGCCCGGAGGGGGAACAGGGGTTCAATTCATCAGTGGCATGAGGTTTCAGAACGGTACTCTCCAGATGGTTTAGTAAAAAATGGTGTGGCAGCTGTAACTCTCCGTATAGCCGCTGCCCGCCGAGGATCAGACTACCCTTACCGTCCGGGGTGAAATAGCTAACAGGTGGAACCAGAACATCACCTGTACGCAACGCTTGTACTTCTGGCGTGTGCAGGCTGATATACCCCAGTACCAGCGGCTGTTCGTAAATTAATGTGTTGGGCAGCGCGGGAGGACTGGTTTGCCAGCCGGGTTGCTTTAGCCATTGTGCCAGGTCTGTGTGGCTAAGATACAGCGCGCACATTGCGTGATGATCTCCCAACCGGACTTGCAGTCTGGCGCGTAGTCTCTCCTCTGTCGGTGCATTGCCCTGAGTTAAGTGGCCAAAGAGCAGTGCCAGTTCCGGGCTGAGATATTGATTGAATAATTTTATTTGCCACGCCTCATCAGGACAGTGTCTTTCCTGAATCACAAAGGGTGACAGCGACAGCAGATTAAGCAGTGTGGTAGCCTCTCCCAGTGAAAATGAGCCCAGCGCACAATCCCAGTGGCTCAGTGAGGTTGAAGATGAAGCGTCTGCGGGGAGTAGGTAAAGTGCACCAGATTCACCGCCGAGGGTAAACGGGAAATGGTACGCATGCGTCAACTGGTTTTGCGCCCATGCGCTGCCGTGGCTGATACGTGGAAAATGCCATCGGTTTGTTGCTGCCATTATGCGGTTCCCTGCTCAATTCGCAATTGCACCGGGGCAGCAAGCACCCGGCTCAACGCCCGGCGGCACTGGATCTCCCTGCGCTGCCAGTGATGCCAGACTCGCGGCGAAAAGCGCAGCGCAATTTCCCAGCCCGCCGACTGCCCCCTGGTGAGCGTAACATCGACTTCGCCAGCCTCAGGGAGTAGCAGCGTAAACGCGCAATCTTCGTTTTCCTCGTTGATGAGGCGCTGGTGAAGCACCTGCTGTAGTTCCTGCCAGTCTGCCGAAGGGGCTTCATTCTCTACGGTGCTATGCTCAGGCATAACGTCGAGGGTATTGAGATAAAATAGTGATCCAGGCTCAGCCAGCGACAGTTCATTTTCCGGATGATGCCGGGTAGTGAATGGTCGGGGGGTATGACTACGATGACCCGATAGTGTCTGGTGCTGTGGGAGTGGTACCCGGTAAGGATAACCTGTTTTGTTCATGACGCATCCTCCAGATGTGCAGATAAGTATTCCAGCTTTTCCAGTGCTTTCTGCTGCTCATGCGTCCATTGCTGTGCCTGCTTCACTGCACTGGTAGCCTGCTGGCAGGCATGTTCTGCCTGTTGGCACAACTGCTGCTGTTTGCCCACCGTCTGTAAAGCACGTCGGGTACGGTCGACATGGCGGGTTAATGCCTCTCGTGAGGGCTGCTGCTTTGGCAGACAGTCACGCTGATACTGATAGTGCCGCTGTTCTTGTATCAGCTGTTGTTGTTCGGCCTGGTACTGCTTCCGGGACCGGAAAAGATGGGTTTGCTGCTGCTGCTGTAAGCGTTGTGCCCGGTGAAGACGCTGGCGGCGAATCGGTATCAACACATAGAGTGCTTGTTGCAGGTGTACTAACGGGCTGTCTGGTTGTTCCAGTATCTCTTCAGTCAGGGGCATGGGCACTAACCTCGGCGAGTTGGTCAAGCGTCTTTTCTAAGGGTTCGGGCTCATGCATTGACTGGCACAAAAAGTGAGTAATGATGTTGTTAGCATTGACAGCAGCATCGGTGAGACTGTCATTGCCAGGCTGGTATTCTCCGAGGCGGATCAGCATCTCTATCTGTTTATAGGCCGCCATCAGATTGCGAATACAGCTGGCCTGCTTCAGATGGTCAACATCAACCACGTTGCTCATGGTACGACTGAGGCTTGCCAGAATATCGATAGCAGGATAGTGGTTACGTTCGGCGAGGCGACGACTGAGCACGATATGGCCGTCAATCAGCGAGCGAACCTCATCGGCTACCGGGTCGTTCATTGAGTCCTGTTCGACCAGCACCGAGTAGAGCGCGGTAATCGCTCCCTGTTGGGTTAGTCCTGCCCGCTCTACCAGACGTGGTAACAGAGTATAAACAGACGGAGGTAGGCCTCCGCGGCCAGGTGGTTCGCCCAGCGCCAGGCCTATTTCGCGCTGGGCGCGCGCAAAGCGGGTCAGGGAATCTATGATCAACAGCACGTTCTTACCCTCGGCACGAAATGCCTCGGCAATGGCGGTGGCGGTGAATGCGGCTCTGGCGCGCTCCATGCTGCTGCGATCGGAGGTGGCGCACAGCAATACGGTACGGCTGCGCAATGACGCATCCAGTTCATGATCGAGAAATTCACGCAGTTCACGCCCGCGCTCGCCAATCAGACCAAAAACAATCACATCGCAAGGCATATTGCGTGCCAGCTCCGCCAGTAGCGTCGTTTTGCCACAGCCTGCCCCAGCAAAAATGCCGACCCGTTGCCCGTTGCCGAGGGTCAGCAGTCCGTCAATTGCACGCAGGCCGGTTGGCAGCGTGGTGACAATGCGTGGGCGCTCTGTCGGGGAGGGGGCATCGTTCAGAACGGGTAACGCCCTGACTGGTGAACCGGGTTCAACGAAAGCGCTATACCCCTCCGGCGTCAGTGCCCGACCAAAGCCATCCAGTACGCTGCCCAGTAACCTGTCATTGACGCGAATGCTGTGCGGCAGACGTAGTGGAATAACCACAGCTCCCCGGGAAATACCGTCAAGAGCACCCAGTGCCGAGAGCAGAATTTTCTGCGGGCTGAAACCAACAATCTCGGACAGCACACTGCTGCCCTGACTGCGCTCAATACGACATAAATCGCCAATGCGCGCATCTGGCAGGTTGCACTCGATCAGAATTCCACTGATGCCGGTCACTCTGCCGTAGCGCCTGACTGGGGCATAGCTGTTCAGACGTTGTTGCTGTTGTGCCGCCCATTGGTCCAGATCCTCAGCGTGTATGGCCATCACCATCTCACCCTGATACTTTCGCGTCCGGCGAATTCAATGTTGTCGTGGCTGATCGAGACCAGTCGTAATCGATCAACTTCATCGCCAATAAATATACGTTTCCCGGTGTCGGTGACAATATTGGCGCGCGGTCCGCTAGTGATCTGGACAATATTAAAGGGCAGGTGGGTATTGATCGTACTGACCCGATTATGAATAGTGGGCCTGACGTCATAACGATGATAGAGGGTGACCATCATGCGTTGCAGACGTTGATTGTCTTCCTCTGTGAGGTTGCCGGTTAATATCAGGCTGTCGCCATCGGAAGTGAGTGATACCTGTTTATCCAGCACGCGATCCAGCAACATGCTGCTGATAACCTGATACGTATGACTGACATCGGTAAGTTGTTGTTTCCCAGGTGTCGGAGGTGCCGAAGGTGAGGCCATACTGCTGTTCAGTAACCAGCCCCCCAGCATCGCCAGTAGCAGGAAGGTTAGCATCAGATACATCATTTTTGTCCATAACGGCAGTGGTGGTTTTATGGCTGTCGGAAGGAGCAAGGAAGGTTGCACCGTTGCCTGAACTGGCGCTGACTCAGAAGCTTTTTCTGTCTTCCCGTCGGGATCTTCCGACCAGGGGGTGGCTGCACTGACAATGCTCAGCCAGATATGACCGATAGCGAAAGCGGTGCCCGGTTGTAAATCGTGCAGCACGTCGCAACGCTGTCCTTCATTATCATTCAGTGACCCTTCAAGCGCCGTAACCTCCCAGCCTTGCAAGGTTCTCAACAGCTGGCAGTGCCGATCTTTGATCCCTGGATCATACAGTGCCAGATCGGCGTCTTGTGCCGCGCCAATAGACCATTGTTCACCACAGAGGGGAAGGGCTGCACCGCGGTGCAGGCCAGTCAGTACGCGTAATTCATGCATGAGTCATTTTCCTGCAGCTCTGGTGGGCATTGTTGCAAATCGATTCTTCCTGTCACATTAATGGCAACGTGACTGGTTAACTCAGCAAAGGAGAGAACCGGTACGGCATGGAACTCTTCTTTCAGCAGCGCGCGCAGTGGGCTGCGTAGATCCTGGGCGACGAGGATCAGCGACATCGTGTTGTCATGAGGGGGAAAAGCTTCGCGCATTTGATGCAGTAAACTGATGCCGTAATCCTGCGCCAGTGAGAAGAAGGTTTCACTCTGGGCCTGACGCAGTGAATCACGCAGTAGCTCTTCGGTTTCTGGCGTCAGGAGCCAGACATGTAGTCCGTTGGGTTGCAGATACTGATGACAGATATGCTCTTTTAACGCGATGCGTACGAAATCGGTGAGCGCCGCGCTATCACGCTCATGCTGGCCGTGTTCAATCAGTGTTTCCACAATGGTGCGCACTGAACGCAGTGAAATGCGCTCGGCTGCCAGCCGTTGCAACACGGCGGCAAAACGCGACAGTGGCATAATACGTTGCAGTTCCTGGGCCAGCTCCGGTTGTTCGCTTTCCAGCCAGTTGAGGATCGATTTACTTTCCTGCAAGCCAATAAACTGTGCTCCACTCTGATGGAGTGCCTGTTCCATTCTCAGCATGATTAATTCGCTGGCATCACGAGGCGTTACGTCCTCCTGTTGTAGCAGAGGGTGCTCAGGGGGCAGCCAGCACCAGAGTGTCTCTTCGCGCTCAGCGATACCTTCTATTATCGGATAATCGGTATCAGTAGCATGAGTATTGTGCCACGAAGTCACACGATTTTTTCTGACCGCTACCAGATGATCGACACCGAGGGTTGCGGTGACCAGTGGTATTTCATAGACGCAAAAGCGGAACTCGTCGTCGGCCAGTAGTGTTGAGAATTCAATATCAAAACCGGGCAAAGTAAAGCCAAAGTGGAATACCAGCCGGTTACGCAAACGGCGAATACTCTGTATAAGTGCCGTTGCCGACGCCATGTGTTGATGACGCTGACTGAACTGCAACAGATAGGCACGGGTTGGATTAAAGCGACGAAGATCCTCAAGGCCATTTTCTTCCGGCGCCAGTTGTTGTGCATGTCGCTGGTCAGTCTCCTGCCGGCTAGTTTCCTGTCGGGTACGCCACAGCTGAAACAGGCCGCTGCCCAGCGCCACCATGCTGATAATGATAAAGACGGCGGTGGGCATGCCGGGCAGCAACGCAAAACCCAGCATGCCAGCGGCAGACATGATCCATGCTTTAGGCTGGCTGGTGAGCTGCTCGGCAATTTCACGACCAATATTGGCATCCACCTGCTGCCCATCGGCGGAAACTCGGGTGATAATCATCCCGGCAGTGAGCGAGATCAGCAGGGCCGGGATCTGTGCAATCAGGCCATCACCAATCGTCAGCACGGAATAGATGTGCATTGCTGCGCTGGTTTCCATGCCATTTTGCAGTACGCCGATAGCAAAACCGCCGATCATATTAATAAAGACAATCACCAGCCCGGCAATCGCATCCCCTTTGACAAATTTCATTGCACCATCCATGGCACCGAACAGCTGACTCTCTCGGGCAAGATTTTCTCTGCGCTGGCGTGCCTGATGTGCTTCAATCAGACCTGCACGCAGATCGCTGTCAATGGACATTTGCTTGCCAGGCAAAGCATCGAGGGTAAAACGTGCCGCCACTTCAGCCACACGTTCAGATCCTTTAGTAATGACTAAAAAGTTCACCACAGTCAGGATCAGAAAGATCACCAGGCCTACCGCCAGATTACCACCGACGACAAAATTACCAAACGCTTCAACGATGTGACCAGCATCCTGTTGCAGCAGAATCTGGCGGGTGGTTGAGATAGAGAGCGCCAGGCGGAACATGGTGGTCAACAGTAATACCGACGGAAACGTTGAGAAGGCCAGCGGTTTTGGCAGATACATTGCCAGCACTATTAGCAATGATGAAATGCAGATGTTGAGCGCGATTAACACATCGATCAGGCCCGTCGGCAACGGAATGATCATCATGAAGACTATCGACATCACAATGCTTGCACCGACAACTTCCGAGCGCTGCATCGCACTGAGCGCGAGATGGTTTAACCAGATAAACAGCCTGCTCATTTATAATAGCGCCCTGGGTGGTTTCAGGGTAGCGCGTGGCTCCTGTACCGTGGAATCGCTAATCATCGTGCGAAGCAGATTCAACGCCATCAGCCTATTTTTGCTTTTATCTTCGCGCCACAGTCCTGTCGGTAGGTGATAAACCAGCGGCAGTAAGCCAGTGAGAAAAAGTATCTGATGATGAGGATGCTGACCTGCCACCTCGTGAGTGAGATTTTGTAGATCACGTAAATAAGTGCCGTTGCCGCTCAGATTTAACAAGCGGCAGGTGAGCTGCAACGGACTGAAGCTGACATCAGGCAACTTTCCGCTCAGACGGTCGAGCAAGATTTTGCTGGCCGTCAGCGTCTGGCTAATATGGCTGGCATCCTGCAGGCTGGAGAGGATTTTTCTCAGCGCATTGCGCGGGATGGAGGTATTACGCGCGGCAATGTCGTCAGCCAGTGCCCGCTGCAAGGTACGTAATCCTTGTGTGAAATGAACATTACCAAAGTTGTGCAGCAGAGCATCCAGCATGGCGTTGCCTGATTGCAGATGAACAATAGTGCGATAGTAAAGCTGACGCATAGCCTGTTTTTGTGCAGGATCGGTACTGAAGCTGGCAATGGCGTAAGCGGTATTTAGTCCGGCGTTAATTTCCGCGCCTTTTTCCTGATGCAGTCGTTCAAGGCTCTGCTGGGCACAGGCGACCAGAACGGTATTCTGCGTGAGTTGAGCCTGAACTTGTGCATGGCGCAGCAGGACGTCACAGCGTGCGGGGTCATTGCCTGCCGCCAGTAGTAGCTCTTCCATTTCCGGAGGTGATGAGCGTTGTAGCAGGGTCTGCATTTTTTGATTCTGCGTTTCCAGCTGTGCATGCTGTGGGTGTTCCAGCAGCTTCATCAGTTCGTCCAGTTGCTCAATCCGTTCGATGTGTTGCATGGCCCTGTTACCGGGTTGCGCTGCCACTTTTCTCTGATTCAGCGCTTTACTCTTCCGTTCAACATGTTCTGCGAAAGTCATTGAGACCTCTTCCAAAGCGTCTTCTAGCGGGGACGCGGGCACACGCGAGGGAGTGCTTGTTGAAGGCATAGCAATGTTTGTCGGCGGCAACGTATCGTCCACCACACTGACCGCAGCGGAAAGCGTTGGCGGAGTGCCAGGGATAACCGGAGCAATTTTCATCCTGGTGAGCCTTTGATAGGAGAACAGATGCTAGTGTGTGGCACAATTGGCGTAATGGTTCCCTGATGATTTCTTCTGCAGTAAAAATACTCGTCTGGTTTTGCAATGAGTTGCAAAATGTAGCCTTTTTTACTGGCAATAAGTTGCTAAAAAACAACTAATAATAAAATTTTTATTATTATAAAACATATATTTAAACGTATTTTTTATCTGGCACACGCTTTGCTATGCCCCTTGCGCCGCCGGGGCACCAATAAGCAAGATTACGGAGCGTGTTATGTCAGAACTTCATCTACAGTCCACAAAACCATTAGTTGCTAACAATGTACTTCCCATCAGTATTGACTGGGAAAAAATCTTTCGGGAACACGGACGCCGTGTGCACCATTTTATCCGTAAGCGAGTAGCCCACCGGGAAGACGCTGAAGATCTGGTACAGATGACCTGGCTGGAGGTATTTCGCAATCGTGATAAGTTTGCCGGTGCTTCACGGCCTGAAACCTGGGTATTCGGCATCGCACTGAATTTAGTACGTAATCATTTCCGTCTACAATCCGGACGTCCGCAGTACGATGAACTGGAAGAAGATATTGTTCTGGCACAGGGCTGCGATCCCAGTCAGATCATCGAACATCAACGCCTGCTTATCTGTACGCTCAATTCTATTGCCGGGCTACCAGCAGATACGCGTCATCTGTTCAGGATGCTGGTGGAAAAAGAGGATAGCTATCAGGATATTGCTGAATATTTGAATATACCTGTTGGTACGGTACGCTCACGTTTGTCACGTGTGCGCGTATCGTTAAAGCATTCGATACTTTCCTAAAAATAGAGGGGTTAAATCCCCTAAACTGTAAAGTGATTTGCAGTGTGTTTTATAAAGTCTGGCAGCCATGACCCTGATATTCCAATGAATATGTACAGGATGCTGCCAGAGGGGGTAGATAATCTTCATTTGAAGGAGATGAGATGCAGTTTTCGGAGCGACAATTAAAAAACAGTGATGAACCGCTCAAACTGGTTGCCTTTGCACTGAATATGGTGAGAGATGGGGTTTATCTGATAGACAGTGAAACTCGTTTTTCTTACGTCAACGTCGAGTCATCACGCATGCTGGGTTACAGCCATGAAGAGATGATGAAGATGCGTGTTTCCGATATTGACCCGTCGTTGAGCCGGGGAGATATTTTTGAAATGTGGAAACAAGTCAGCAGCCATCGCAGCACGGCCCCCATCACCTTTGAAACCTACCTCAAAAGCAAACAGGGTGAGATGATACCCGTTGAGGTACGGGCTAATCCTTTTGTTTATGAAGAGAGCAACTACAGCTTGTGCGTGGTCAGGGATATCAGAGAGCGGGAACAACTTGAGCGGATTGCTCATGTGCGCGAACAGGAATTTCGCGTACTGGTGGAGAACTCACCGGATATAGTGATGCGTTTTGATACCCAATTGAAATGCCAGTACGCCAACCCGGCGGCATTACGTCACCTCAATTTGTCGGCTGACGTGCTGTGGGGATGCACGCTGCGGCAACTATTGAGTGGTCTCTCCTGTGTCAGCCATGTTGAACGTCTGATCACCGAGGTGATCAGCACAAAAATTGAGGTGGAAGGAGAACTGATCGAATCGGATAACTCGCTCACTGGTGGAGCAGTGATCAACCATACCCGCTGTGTGCCAGAGTTTGACACGCATGGGAAGTTGATTTCGGTGATGTTAGTTGGGCGCGATATTACTGCCATACACTATGCGGAAAAGGAACTGGCTGATTCGCACAGACGACTACGCATGTTAGAACGGCAGCGTGAGGTCTCACGCGAGGAAGAGCGTAAACATATCGCACGTGAGATACATGATGAACTGGGCCAACATTTAACCTCATTAAGGATGGGGATTTCACTGTTGCGTATCCAGTTCAGTAAAGACAATCCGCAGTTGCACGAGCGGGTAGTTCATCTAATGGGGCTGGCTGATAAAACCATCCAGGTGGTGCGCAACGTAGTCACCCGGCTACGGCCAAACGTCCTGGATATGGGGTTAACTCCGGCATTGGAATGGTTGCGTGATGAATTTATTAGTCGTCATCCGGGCTGCTGCTGCCGGCTTATTGCGCCTGAGCAGGAGGTCAGACTGAACGATGAGCAGGCGACCGCTGCCTTTCGCGTGGCTCAGGAATCATTAACCAATATCTCGCGTCATGCACGGGCAAGCGAGGTGATTATTCTGATTGTTCGCCATGCTTATTCGGTGGTGTTAAGCGTGCGTGACAATGGCCGGGGATTCATCTGTAAGCAGCATAAAGATAATACATTTGGTCTGATGGGGATGAGAGAGCGTGGCAAGATGCTGGGGGGTAATGTAGAGATTGAAAGTCATCCCACCCAGGGAACTCGTGTCACTCTTACTATTCCGCTAAACCCGCTGACTAACAATGAGGATTTGGGAGTATATAATGGATAAAAGCATTCGCCTGATGATCGCGGATGACCACGTTATTATGCGTGAAGGTCTGAAACAGATATTCTCGCTGGATGAACGTCTGGTCGTGGTGACTGAGGCAGGCAATGGTGCTCAGGTAATTGAAGGTCTGCGCAGCGAAAAGGTGGATTTGTTGTTGTTAGACATGAGTATGCCCGGCCTGTGCGGTGAGGATTTGATCTCGCGCATCCACTTGCAATATCCCGGATTGCCGATCCTGATCCTGACCATGTACAGCGAACCGCAGATAGCTAAGCGGGTGCTGAAGTGCGGTGCATTGGGCTATATCACCAAAGACAACGATCCAGAGGCGCTACTGGCCGCTATTCATCGTGTGGCAGGAGGAAAACGTTATATTGACCACGTACTGGCAGAGCAGATCGTCTTTGATGGATATACACAGTCGGGGGAAGTGCTGCATGAACGCCTGACGGCGCGAGAGATCCAGATTATGCTGATGCTGGCGCGAGGTGATGGGGTAAATCGCATTGCAAAAGCGTTAGCCATCAGTAACAAAACTGTCAGCACTCATAAATCACGTTTAATGGATAAGATGATGTTTACCACTAATGCTGACATCGTAAAATATGCCATCAGGTATCGTTTAATTACATAACTGTGTTTTTATATGGGGTAGTACTGAAGGCGAGTGTTTCGCTCTCCTCAAAAGTGAAATAATCACCTTTATTTACAGGTTGATAACACAACTACTGCTCATCATTTTTTTAATTTAACTGACCAGGGGTAGGGAAATCCCTATCTGTAACCAGGGGTACTCCTTACTTAATAATCAGAATATGATGATAGTTTCTTAACAATGCTATGAGTCATTCTTTATATAATATAATGATAAACGTCATAATATTATCCAAATAGTAATATTTTAGAAAAAATTATAACACGTAAACGGATTTCAACATTGCGGTAGATAATTGACGTTAAAAAAAATGTTGAATAGATCAGGGGTTATTTTTTATGAATATCGGGAATGATGATCATCCATTTCAATCATGGCAGTTGCAACATCGAACTCTACCAGAAGAGCAGTATATTGATATCCACGGCCCGCTGGCCGAGATGATTAAAACTGTTGCGCCATTAAAAATTGATTTAGTCCTTGAAGGTGAAACCGGTACCGGAAAAGATACACTGGCAAGAAAAATTCACCAACTCTCTGGCTGCTCAGGAAAATTGGTGGCAGTGAACTGTGCCGCAATACCCGAAACGCTGGCAGAAAGTGAACTCTTTGGTATTAATACTGGCGCTTATACTGGTGCAGGACAAGCCCGCTCAGGTTATATTGAAGAGGCGAATAACGGGATTCTGTTTCTGGACGAGATCGACAGTATGCCGTTATCTTTACAGGCTAAAATGTTACGTGTACTGGAGAATCGCGGCGTTGAACGCCTTGGTAGTACTCGTTTTATCGCGGTGAATATGCGTGTTATTGTGGCGACGCAGACACCACTCCTCACCCTGGTTGAGCGTGGTAGCTTTCGCAGTGATCTTTATTTCCGCCTCAATACGATCACCATCCAGTTACAACCACTTCGCTCACGTATTGAAATGATTATTCCGTTATTTCGTCACTATATTGATAAGACAGCACGAGCGTTGCGATGCATTCCTCCTGAACTTACTCAGGAGTATTATGAATATCTGCTCAGCTACAGTTGGCCAGGTAATATACGCGAGCTTAAGGCTGCTGCAGTACGTTTTTCTCTTGGATTATCCCCCCTGGATTCTCCCTGTCAGTGTGAGCGGCACAGACCACAATTGAAAGAGACCATGCGTCGGATTGAAAAAAGTCTGATACACGATTGTCTGGTACGTCATGGTCACTGTATTGATAATGCGGCGCAAGAGCTGGGAATGCCGTTGCGCACTCTTTATCACCGCATCAAATTACTCAATGTCACCATCAGCAGTGCTATTGCTCGTTGACCCTATTATCGATTGATAGGGTTTACTCCGCGACGCCGAAAATAATGATAAGAAAACCTATGGCTGCTTGCACAGAGAAAGATACTCTGGTCATTTCACACTGAAAAAGTTGTGCCAATAACGCTAAAAATAGTCCACTGCTGGAACCGATACAAAATATCCACCACTTAATCGACGGACATTACGTAATGTTCCGGGGTATATAACGTAACTAATTGGAGATATTAATATGAGCGGTCTTCTTAGCGGTCTTGCTTCACTGGGCGGTGGTTCACTTTCAAGGGCGAGTAATTCTGCAGCAAAAACGCTGGAATCAGCAATGGGGGATTCATTGACGCAATCGGCTAATGCCCAGGCTTCTAAAATGAAACTGGATACGCAGAACTCAATTCTGGACGGAAAAATGGACTCTGCAAGTAAAGCGCTGAACTCCGGTCACAACGCCGCGAAAGCCATTCAGTTCTAATCTATGACCGGGCATAAGGTAGAGCACTTTAGCCCGGTTTTTTGTTGTTGCAAATGAGGAACAACCATGAAAATTACCAGCGGAAATGCTCTCTCAACAGCGATGAGCGCTGGGGATAATGAGCGTCATTCAGCTGTCAATAATACATCAGATGTTTCCTGGTTCAGCTCCGCACTGCAAATGCCGGCAAAAACCAGCGACACAGAGGGTAATCAGTCATGGATCAATAAAATGACCCGCCTGACCGGAATGGCCAACAGCCACGCCAGCCAGGCTGAGCGTGCGCTGGCGAAATCGGCGCGCAGTATTGATTCGAAAAGCCTGATGGATACCAATCGTACCCTGTCAACTTACTACCTGGAAAGCCTGCTTAACGCAAAACTGGTGGGTAAAGGTGTTCAGAGTCTGGAAAAATTGACTAATTTGCAGTAACCCTCATGACAAAATTATTTCTCAATGTACTGATCTTACTGCCTACATTATTGTTGTTTGGCTGTAATGATCGCGTCGAGCTAAATCATGGGCTGACCGAAAAAGATGCCAATGAAGTTGCTGGTGAGTTGGGACGCTATCATATCCAGGCTGAAAAACACGCGAACAAAGACGGGATCACGGTACTGGTTGACGCCGTAGAATTAAATCGTGCAGTGCATATCCTTAACGCTGCTGGTTTACCTCGTCCTGCACGCACGAATCTGGGCGAAGTGTTCCAGAAAAATGGTGTTATCTCGACGCCGCTGGAAGAGCGGGCTCGCTATATTTATGCTTTGTCACAAGAGGTGGAATCGACGCTTAGCCAGATTGATGGGGTGATTATTGCCCGGGTTCATGTAGTGCTACCGGAGCGAATTGCACCGGGTGAACCGGTACAGCCGGCCAGTGCCGCGGTGTTCATTAAATATCGTCCTGATCTCGATCCCGATGTGATCGAGCCACGCATCCGCCAGATGGTGGCCAGCAGTTTGCCCGGGCTGGTGGGACGGGCGGACAAAGATCTGTCGATTGTCTTTGTTCCGGCGGAAACTTACCACGACAAGCTCCCCGAGATCGCTTTCGGTCCATTTCTGGTGTCGCCAGAACGTGCGGCGCAGTTAAATTGGGTATGCGGTATTCTGGGTACCATTATTTTGCTGGTGGTGGCTGGTCTGTTCGGCTGGCCGTACTGGCGACGCTATCGTCAGGGAATAATGCAACAGCCGGGCACTAAACATGAGTGAGTCATGCCTGGCGGATGAAGCGGGTTTGCGCTGGTTACGTTGGTGGTGTATCGACAGTTGGTTGCAGGCTGATGTCAGCTGGCGTCAGGCAACATTTTATCAGTTGGACGATGCCCGGCTCACCGTGCTGGCACGGACTCAGCATGCCATGATTTGTCGCCAGCTGCAGCTGAGCAGTACCGCGATCCCGCTTGATACTGACATACTGCACTGGCTGGATCTGAATGCACAGCAGCAGAAGCAGGCGTTGAGACTGGTGGCAGGAGTATGCTGGCGTGATTGTACTCAGGTAACGTTGCCTGTGGAACAGCAGCGCTGGTGCCGTCGTATTGCTCAGGCAATGCGACCGGGCCTTTGGCTGGTGAATACCAGAGGGTTACCCACCAACGATGCGGATATTAATGGCTTGTGGCTGCTCCGTTTGCGAGCCGGAGCAGCATGCTGGGCGCGGTTACGGCTGATATTTTCCGCAGAACAGGTACGTGCAGTAGAACAACTGCCACAGGATGATTGCTTCCCTCGTCGGTTACTTCCAGTATGGCAGGCAGTTTGCTGGTATGCCTCACAGGAGCCATCGTGTTAACACGCAGAAGAATTACGCTGTTGAATGGTACAGCCGATTTAGCCCCTGTGATCGACCGGGCTCAGATTACTGTTCACGAACAGGGTACGGCGATGCGTCAGCAGGCAGAGCAGCAGGCAGAGCAGATCATCGCTGCCGCCAGGCAAGAGGCAGAAGTTTGCAAACAGCGTGCCCGACAGCAAGTCGAAGAAGCGTTCTGGCAGCAGGCAGATAGTCTGTTTGAGCGCTGGCAGCAGCAACAACAACAGAGTGAATCAGCTATCCTCACAGTAATGGATGACGTGCTGGCGCAGGCCCTTGCTCAGTTGCTGAGTGAGGTACCTGAGCCCCAAAGAATACACGCGCTACTCCGACAGCTGTTGCGTGAAAAGGTGCTGGTAGAGCAGACCAGCCTCTGTTGCCATCCATCACAACAGCCGATGATCGCAGTCTGGCTGGCGTCACATTCTCATTTATGCTGGCATCTGCAGCCGGACGATAACTTACCTATCGATGGTCTGCGACTGATTACTCAACAGGGTGAGTTATATCTTGACTGGTCGCTGGCGGTACGCAAACTGCAGCCTCAGAGTGAATGATCTCGTAGCAAAAAATGCATCCCGTCATGGAACCGTACCATCCAGTAACCCACTCAATGACATGCCTGTGTAATAAGAGAATCTAGTTATGCCATCACTTAGTTCGTTACAACGCCGTCTGGACAGCCAGTTTGACCGGGCGCAACACAATCTCGACAACGCCACCCTGGATGTCAGTGAGGGATATAGCCAGGCAGACAGCGTGGCTTTTTTTGAAGCCAGCATGGGGCTTTCCAGCGCCAGTTGGGCAGCAACCCAGGAGCTGACCGTTAAGCACGGGCTGGCCAAAGCAATTAT
>DWRH01000111.1:0-16617 GCA_022318365.1 Anthoptus insignis
ATACACTCAGTCAACCATTAGGTGATACGGTGGCTTTAATTAAAGCCGATAAAGCAAGTGATATTCGCGTAATGAGTAATTCAGGTGTCTATACTGATAATTCCGGCTATGCGGTGGTTCCTTATGTCACGCCCTATCGTAAGAATCGACTTTCTTTAGATTCATCAAGGTTACCGGAAGATGTAGACTTATTAGGTGATACTGAAACTGTTGTGCCCACATCGGGGGCGGTGGTATTAGCAGATTATCCAACCTTATCAGGAAGAAAAATATTATTAAGATTAAATAATCCAGATATTCCTTTTGGTGCAGTGGCGAAGGTTAATAACGGTGAGCGTATTTCTCAGGGAATAGTAGATAATCGGGGAATGGTTTATTTAAGTGGCGTTCCAGAGGATGGAGTGGTAGTCATTACTTGGGAAAATGGAAAGTGCTCATCGAATTATCATGCTTCAGTTAAGAAAAAAATATCTTTCATTACTGTCACTTGTAGTAAGGAGAAACTATGAAATTCTTAAGTATAATCAGGATATCGATACTTATCGCAGTGGTTTTTCCCTGCTTTTCTTATGCGTATACATGTACCAGTGGAGCGACCTCAACAATTTCTCCACCGAATATTACCATCCAGCGGGATTTAGCGGTAGGTTCACAAATAGGAAGTCCGGTTACAGGCTCTGTAGTGACCGCTTTTACCTGTTCAAACTCCCCATCTCCGACGCTATCTTATCAACAATTTGGGGGGAAAGGATATGGTACCTATGTGGCCACTTATGATGGTCGAAGGGTGTACAGCACCAATATAGCAGGGATAGGCTACGCCATTACTGTAACTTCAGTGAATAACTGTTCAGGTGCTACAGGATCTGTGGATGGTAATGATAATGTAGATGGCAATTTAAATAATAAAATTGTTTGTACTATTAATGGTTTATTCGGTTCCCAACCCATACAAGGGCAAATGAAAGTAACTTATTATAAAACGGCTACGACAACCGGATCGGGTACTGTTAATGGTTCCACGGTTGCTTCGTTTATATTAAGAAATAATCAAACTTCATGGCAAAATCCTGAGGCAGCAGTCAACACATCAAGTTTTACGGTAACGACCCTTGCTTGTTCAGTAACGAATACAGTAATTAGTGTGCCGATGGGAACTATTGAAAAACGTAGCTTTTCTGGAGTAGGTACTTGGCCGGGTGACAGCAATACTAAATCATTTAGCATACCGCTGACTTGCAATACCGGGACTCGCGTCAACTTACAAATTGATGGTAGTGCACAAAATGCTACAAATGGAGTTTTAAACTTAAACAGTGGTACCAATGCTGCAACAGGGGTTGGAATTCAATTACTTTATAATGATAAACCTTTAACCTTAGGATCGAGTTTTCTTACCGGTACAACGACAGCCAGTGGCGCTTACAATATAGGCTTGAAGAGTAGGTACTATCAAACCAGTAGTGATATAACAACGGGAGAGGCTAATACTTCGGCAACTTTCACCCTGACATATCGTTAACTCTATGATCTTTTCTAGATTTAACGGGTAGAGCAAGCTGATATAGTGAATTTGTGTGCTAGCAAACGCTTGTTATTAGTTTTGAGCTTTTTATAAGCACTATTTTATTTTTCATATGATTATGGAACAGTTTTTGCTCCTGTAAGTGTGCACTCTATGGTGCGACTTGCTAGGAGCTTATTTTGAACCGTACAAATCAACCTTTAACCCCGCTAGAGTCAACTCAGCAGGCATTAGATTTTATCCAAAGTGATACCCTCTCCTCAGACCAGCTCGCACTCCTCAATCAATTGACCGTTGATGGTTTTCGTCAGCATGTTAACCCTGGGTTCCTAGAATATCGTAAATCAGTCACTTCAGGCGGTGGCTATGCCGCAGTAGAGTGGCGTGCCACCAGCCTTAACACCCTAGCGGATACCCGTGGTAATGAGTACATAGATTGTCTAGGCGGTTACGGCATTTTTAGCGTTGGCCACTGTAATCCGACCGTGGTGGAGGCTGTTGAGCATCAACTCCATAAGCAACCCCTACACAGTCAGGAACTGCTCGATCCTTTACGTGCCCTCTTGGCGCAGGCTTTAGCCGGTCTTGCCCCTGGGGGGCTGAATTATTGTTTCTTTGGTAATAGCGGTACCGAGTCTGTGGAAGCAGCACTGAAATTAGCCAAAGCATATCAGGCCCCTCAAGGGAAATTCAGCTTTATCGCCGCCAATGGTGCCTTTCACGGCAAGTCGTTGGGTTCGTTATCGGCGACTGCTAAACCCGTCTTTCGCGAGCCTTTCCAACCCTTGGTGCCGGGGTTTCATCATGTCGATTTTGGTGATATTCAGGCGATGCGCGCGAAAGTGGCGGAGTGTCAGGCTCGCGGAGAAGGAATTGCTGCGGTGATCCTCGAACCCATTCAAGGCGAGGGGGGCGTTATTCTGCCGCCAGAGGAGTACTTACCCGCGGTACGCGCATTGTGTGACGAGATAGGCGCATTATTAATTCTCGACGAGGTGCAAACGGGAATGGGCAGAACCGGTAAAATGTTTGCTTGTGAGCATTATGGGGTCGAGCCAGATATTCTCTGCCTCGCGAAAGCGTTAGGTGGTGGAGTGATGCCCATTAGTGCAACGATAGCGAGCAAACGCATCTTTTCGGTGCTGTTCGATAACCCTTTCTTACATACCACTACATTTGGCGGTAATCCAATGGCCTGTGCCGCAGCGTTGGCGACGATTAACGTCCTATTACGTGATGATCTTGCTGCACAAGCGCAACACAAGGGTAACTATTTGCTCAATGGACTTAAGGAATGCGCCAAGCGTTATCCGCACGTTATTACTGAAGCAAGAGGGATGGGGTTCTTACAGGCGTTGGAGTTTTGCGACAATGAGACGGGTTATGCCTTTGCTAGTGAGATGTTCCGTCGGGGTATCTTAGTGGCGGGCACATTGAATAATGCTCGTACTGTCCGAATAGAGCCGCCCTTAACACTCACTTTAACTCAGTGTGATCAGGTCTTAGAGCAGGTAGAAAAAGTTTTAGAACAATTATCTCCCTCCTCTGGAAAAGGCACAGCTGCCCAAGCTTCTCCTTCCCTCATTCACTAATTAACACCCCGCTTACCTTGGGTAAGCGGGGCTTTCCTTAATGGCTAAAGACCAGTTCTTTTTTCGTCCACCAATACCAAACTATCCAACACACGCCGATTGCTGTCCAAACGAGTCCTAATCGCATCGCATCTTGGTCTAAATTCAGCCACATTATGCCGACGCAGAGTATACCGGCTAGGGGAATTAATAGATGTGCCAGCCAGTGCGAGGGAGTCTTCAGGTGTTTTTGTTGAATAGCGTAGTAGGCGATAACTGACACATTTACCGACGTAAAGGCAACGAGTGCGCCAAAGCTAATCAAAGAGACCGCCGTATCAAGATTGAAGAAGACAGCGGTCATCGCCAACGCCCCAACGAATAGCACGCAGTAGAGCGGACTTCCCAAACGAGGGTGGATATAGCGAAACTTGGCGATAGGAAAAATACCATCGCGCCCCATGATATGTAGCAAACGTGCAGCACTGGCATGTGACGCTAAGCCTGAGGCGAAGGTGTTGACTAAAATCGCGACAAGAAAGACCGATTGGAAGAATTTGCCCCCGACATAGAGCACAATCTCTGGCATGGCCTCGGTAGGATTTTTAAATTGGATATTGGTCGGGAAGTAGAGCTGGGTGAACCACGCGGCGACAAAGAAAATAATCCCGCCAATTAATGCCGTAAGGAAGACCGCTCGTGGAATGGTACGATCAGGTTGATGCGACTCATCGGATAAGGTTGTGACCGCATCAAAGCCCAGAAACGAGAAGCATAATACTGCTGCTCCGGCGACTAGCGGTAGAAATGTTGGCTCACCATTCCATAAAGGCTTCAATGTCCAGACGGCCTCGTGGCCATGTTGATGGCCGACTCCCTGTATCACTAGCCAAACGAAAACTGCCATTAACAGCACCGGGGCGCCAACAAAAAGAAAGTTAAGATTGGCGAGTAAGCGAATATTACGGCTATTTACCCAGGTCACTAGGCCGGTGAAAAGTACGATCCATAACCATGACGGGATTTGAGGAAACAGCGATTTCAGGTAAATCCCGGCGAGTAACGCATTAATCATCGGTAATAACATGTAATCAAGCAGCGAAGCCCAGCCCACCAAAAAACCGGCTCGGTTACCACAGGTTTTACGGGCATAAGTATAGGCAGAGCCAGCTTTAGGAAAAACTTTTACCATTTTGCCATAACTGAAAGCAGTTAATAACACGGCAAAGAGTGCTAAGAGGTAGGCCAAGGGAACGCGACCAGAGGTCATACCGGAAACTATTCCAAAGGTATCAAATACTGTCATCGGCGTCATATAGGCAATGCCGACAATAACTACCTGCCATAATCCTAAATTACGCTTATATGTTACTTCTTGAGTCATTCCACACCACCTGGACAAGATTAGGTAATACTATTAAGCAATTTCTATGCCCAACTACCGGTGAATGCAGCCTAGAAATGGTTTCTAAGGTGCTAAAATAGGCTTTTTTTCCAGAGAGTAAAGTAGCAAGCAATAATAAAATTTTTTGGAGTGTTGAACGTCGTAAAATAGGCAGTGAAGGGGGGATAAGAGGACGGTAAAACCCGCCCTCATCAGGCGAATTGTTAACGCTTATTCGTCATAATTAAAGGCTTTCGGGTGATTAGCTAAACTCCCTGTCGTGGCAGCGTAGAGAATCGTTTTACCATCGATTGATAATTCATCGCTGACGTTAAGCCATTGTAAGGTCTCACGGTGCGATTTTTCGTTAGTCTCCAAGTAAAGCCCACTCATCTGTTGCAGTTTGGCGGAGTAAAGTACGGCAAACTGCTGATTAGCACAGTTGTGCGGTTTACAAATGGCATAAACCTGATAATCATTTCCTTTTACTGTCACGGTTTGTGCAGGAGATTCGACACCACCGCTTTTAATCCAGTTGGGCAGGTTCTGGTGGCGGATTAATGCGGTAAGTGCTTTCCCCCCTTCCGGAGTTTTAACAAGATCACTAAAGGTTGTCTGTGCGGCGAAGGCATCCGGCGCGACGAGTAGCGCAGCAATAATACTGATTGGCTTTAACATAACTCCTCCTATGATAATCGTTTCCAGTATAGACCCGCATGAAGCATGATGACTAATAGTCGAGATGTTGACTAAATAAGCGATGTATTGTCTTGTGTTTGGTCGCTACTATCAGTATTATTACGCGTCAAATTTTTCAGTCGCATTTTAAAACGTTCCTTGCTTCCATGGGCCGCGGCTGACCCTGACAGGAGGCTGAATAATCCGTAAGGAGCAACCGATGCGTCATTACGAAATCGTATTTATGGTTCATCCTGACCAGAGCGAACAGGTTCCTGGCATGATCGAGCGTTACACTGGTGCTATCACTGGTGCAGAAGGCAAGATCCACCGTCTGGAAGACTGGGGCCGCCGTCAGCTGGCTTACCCAATCAATAAATTGCACAAAGCACACTACGTTCTTCTGAACGTTGAAGCTCCGCAAGAAGTGATTGATGAGCTGGAAACAAACTTCCGCTTCAACGACGCCGTTATCCGCAGCATGGTCATGCGCGTTAAGCATGCGGTAACTGAAGCATCACCAATGGTTAAAGCAAAAGAAGAACGTCGTGATCGTCGTGATGACTTTGCTAACGAAGCCGCTGATGACTCAGATGCTGAGGATTCTGAAGAGTAATTCTTGATGGTGGCTAACCGTCTGCGACTGTCTGGGCACGTGTGCACAGCGGTAGTAAGAAAAACTAGCCCCTCAGGTATCCCGCATTGCCAATTCGTGTTAGAGCACGAATCTATGCAGCGGGAAGCCGGGATTAACCGGCTAGCTGTGTGCCGTATCCCTGTGATTATCAGTGGACATGAACATCAGCTCATTACTCAACATATAACGGTCGGTAAGCAGCTTTCACTTGAAGGTTTTGTTCATAGCCATAAGGCGAAAACAGGCCAAAGTAAACTTGTGCTGCATGCCGAGCAGATTGAATTGATAGATTCTGGAGACTAGCCAAATGGCACGTTATTTCCGTCGTCGCAAGTTCTGCCGTTTCACCGCGGAAGGCGTTCAAGAGATCGATTATAAAGATATCGCAACGCTGAAAAACTACATCACTGAAAGCGGTAAGATTGTACCAAGCCGTATTACCGGTACCCGTGCAAAATACCAGCGTCAGCTGGCCCGTGCTATCAAGCGCGCGCGTTACCTATCCCTGTTACCGTACACTGATCGTCATCAGTAATCGGTAGCTGTCCATTAACGACTTTAAGAGGATAAGGTAATGCAAGTTATTCTGCTTGATAAAGTAGCAAACCTGGGCAACCTAGGTGATCAGGTTAATGTTAAAGCGGGCTATGCTCGTAACTTCCTGGTACCACAAGGTAAAGCTGTCCCAGCAACTAAAAACAACATCGAGTTTTTCGAAACTCGCCGTGCTGAGTTAGAAGCTAAATTAGCGGAAACTCTGGCTGCTGCTAACGCTCGTGCTGAGAAAATCAATGCACTGGGCACTGTCACCCTCGCGACTAAAGCGGGTGACGGCGGTAAGCTGTTCGGTTCAATCGGTACTCGCGATATCGCGGATGCTGTGACCGCTGCAGGTGTTGCTGTTGCGAAAAGTGAAGTGCGTTTACCAAATGGTGTTCTTCGCACCACTGGTGACCACGAAGTTGATTTCCAAGTTCACGGCGAAGTTTTCGCTAAACTGGTTATCAAAATCGCTGCTGAGTAATTTCAGCTGTGAAAAAAATGCCGGCGAAAGCCGGCATTTTTGCTTTTAACTATTGAACGCGTAGGAAGCGACCGTCTTCTTGACGTACGAACAATACTTGTCCCCGCGTATTTTCCAGCGTTAACCCTGTCACCGTCTTATTGGCTATCATCCGTATCTTCACGGCTTGTCCGGTACTCAAGGTTCCCAACGGCTTATCATCTCCTTGCACGCTGGCCATTGCGTAAAGGGCTTCTGTCGCGAGTCCCTGATCGCGAAATAGCTGCGCTAACGTCTCCCCAGCGGCAATATGATAGGTGTGCCACACTCCCTGACTGTCACGCTGGTCAGCAAGTATACTCGGCGGATCAACATGGCGAAGTGTCACATCAGGAGCCGGTGATGGCCCTGGTAATAATAAGCCAATTATAACCAGCAACGCGGCAACGGCTAATGCCCGTCGATGCCAAGGCGAGAAGGGGCTAAGCAGTGCTTCAAGGCGTGGGCGAACCTTGTAGAGATAACATTGCTCAATTGCTCTAAATAGGGTCGAAATCCTCTCTTTCATCGCTGCCTCCTTTCGCGTTGGGCTCAGATTTGGCCGCTGTTATAGCTGTCATTGTTAATCTTTCTTAAGAAAAAGTCATTACTCGGCGGATCAATTTTACGAACAGCCTCGACGCTGCTATCCTTGCGATTCAATTTATTTAGAGAAAAGGAACAGAAATGACGACTCTTTCTTTTGACAGTGTCGAAACGCAAGCAAGCTACGGTATTGGCCTGCAAGTCGGACAGCAATTGTTAGAATCAGGATTACAAGGTCTTGAGCCTGAAGCGCTATTAGCTGGCCTGCGTGATGCGCTGGAAGGAAACTCGCCGGCTGTACCTATGGATGTTTTACATCGTGCATTGCGTGAAATGCACGAACGTGCGGATGCCGTACGTGAGGAGCGCACTAAAGAGATGGCCGCTGAAGGGGCAAAGTACCTTGAAGAGAACCGTCAACGTGAAGGCGTGAACAGTACCGAGTCGGGTTTACAATTCCGTGTCCTGACACAAGGTGAAGGCGCTATTCCTTCTCGCCAAGATCGTGTACGCGTGCATTATACGGGTAAATTGACTGATGGCACGGTATTCGATAGCTCGGTTGCCCGCGGTGAGCCAGCAGAGTTCCCAGTCAGCGGTGTGATCGCAGGATGGATTGAAGCATTGACTTTGATGCCAGTAGGATCGAAGTGGGAGCTGGTTATTCCTCAACATCTTGCTTATGGTGAGCGTGGCGCAGGGGCTTCAATCCCACCATTTAGCACGTTAGTTTTCGAAGTTGAATTACTAGATATCCTGTAATTCCTTTGCAGTAATCAACCGGCCTATGGCCGGTTTTTTTTCGCCCAAGTAACGAGGTTTACCCAGCCACTGCGAAGGAGTATGGTAATCTCAACCATCATAATTTCTGATATCACTAACTGTCGTTGACGGGAGGCTGAAAATGTTAGACCAGATTAATCAGATCGCACGCCAAGCCGGTGAAGCGATCCTTAAAATCTATCATCGCGAAGAGGGGCTTGATGTGCAGATCAAGACCGACGATTCACCCGTCACCGCCGCAGACATTGCAGCAAATAGTGTGATTATTGACGGCTTACAGGTCTTGACCCCAGATATTCCTATCTTATCGGAAGAGTCAGTCGTCGAATGGCCGGAGCGGCAGAAATGGACCCGCTATTGGCTGGTCGATCCGCTCGATGGAACCAAGGAATTCATTAAACGTAATGGTGAGTTCACCGTCAATATCGCCTTAATTGAGGACGGTAAACCGATACTCGGTGTAGTCTATGCTCCGGTGTTGGATGAACTTTACTGTGCGGCGGACGGTAAAGCATGGAAAGAAGAGGTCGTCGGTGTCCGGCATCGGATCACTGTTACTAATGCACAACCTCCTTTAGTGGTGGTGAGTCGCTCACATGCCAACAATGATCCCGAATTAAGCGATTACCTGCATCAGCTCGGTGAACATCAAACAGTAGCGATTGGCTCCTCTCTTAAGTTCTGTTTAGTCGCAGAAGGGAAGGCACAGCTCTATCCTCGTTTTGGTCCGACGAATATCTGGGATACGGGAGCGGGCCACGCTGTAGCCTTAGCCGCCGGTGCACAGGTTACGGATTGGCATGGTCGCACGCTCGATTACACGCCTCGTGAGTCCTTCTTGAACCCGGGCTTTCGCGTATCGTTGTTTTAATTCCTCTGCGCTTTTTGCTCCCAGCGAGTCGGGAGCAAAATAATTTTCTACCGCCATAAATTTGTCATCAAACCTGCCGATAATCCTGAGTAGTTTCTTTATCATAAGAAATAAAAGGCTTAGATTTCATTATCAAAGACTGAGTTAGTAGTCAAAATCACTATTTTTGATATGTTAATCAAAGATTATTGGTATGTATTTTTTGTGTTTTCTGGATAACAAACTACACTCTATCTCAGAACGCAGGAGCGAAGAGAGAAAGATTCGATGAAAATTTATAAGCGGTATAATCCGATTCAAATCGCCCGTTACGTGAAAACGCTATTTAAAGGTGAGATTTATATCGAGGATGTTGGCGAGTTTCATTTCGACCAAGGAAAGGTATTGAAACCCATCAATGGCGATATTCAGCGTTTGAGTATAATGTCTGAAATTAATCGTCAGGTGAACGCACTGCAAGTCAAATTCTAATCATCGGGCCACTAAAGCTTAGCTTTCGTGGCCCGAGTCTTTACTACTGCTTACCCGTAATCTCGTCGATAACTTGGCTCGCAGGGGTTACTGGAGTCGGGCGTTCATCGCTAACGCGGGTAACTAACAGTTGGTCAATTCGGTAGTTATCAATATCAACTACCTCGAACTTATAGCCAGAGAAGATGACGAAGTCAGTTCGCTTAGGGATCTTACGCAGCATATACATCATAAAACCACCAATGGTTTCATAGTTACCCGAGTGTGGAAATTCCTCGATATGCAGCACACGCACAACGTCATCGATCGGCGTTCCGCCTTCGACTAACCACGAATTGGCATCACGTGCCACGATTTGCTCTTCGAAACCTTGACCCACTAAATCGCCCATCAATGTCGTCATCACATCGTTAAGTGTGATAATTCCCACCACTAAGGCGTATTCATTCATGATCACCGCGAAATCTTCACCCGCAGTTTTAAAACTTTCTAAAGCTTCAGATAGCGTCAAGGTATCTGGGACGATCAGGGCTGAACGAATTTGTACACCGCTGCTCAGGGTCATGCTTTGGTTGCCCAGAACGCGTAACAGTAACTCTTTGGAATCGACATAGCCGACGATATGGTCAATGTCGCCATTACACACCAAGAACTTGGAGTGAGGATGGTCGGCAATTTTCGATTTCAACACGGCTTCTTCTTCATTCAGGTCAAACCAAACGATGTTCTCCCGTGAGGTCATAGAAGAGGGGACAGTACGAGATTCTAGTTCGAATACGTTTTCAATCAGCTCGTGCTCTTGCTTGCGTAATACACCTGCTAAGGCACCCGCTTCGACCACCGCATAGATATCGTCCGGCGTGATATCGTCTTTACGATCCATAGGGATTTTAAAGAGACGGAAAACGTTATTCGCCATGCCGTTAAAGAACCAGACTAACGGACGGAAAATCAATAAACAGATCCGCATCGGCCCAATAATCCGCAGAGCGATAGCCTCTGGCGCGATCATACCAATACGTTTCGGGGTAAGGTCAGCGAATAAGATAAAGAGGCTGGTCACAACGGTAAAGGAACAGATAAAACTCAGTTTTTCTGATAATTCTGGAGATAAGAATCGGTGAAAGAAGTCAGAGAAAACCGGCATAAAGGCGGAGTCTCCAACAATCCCGCCCAGGATGGCAACAGCGTTGACACCAATCTGTACCACGGTAAAGAACATGCCAGGTGATTCTTGAAGCTTGAGCACATGCTCCGCTCGAATATCACCATCATTGGCGAGTAGTCTGAGTTTAATTTTCCGTGCAGCAGCCAGAGAGATCTCTGACATAGCAAAGAAAAAACTAATAACAATTAATACTAAGATGACAAGTAAGCTATCTAACATAAGGAGTCCGAAGTTTATAAGCTTGTCATTTTTGGCCTGGGCAACTTCACAATAAAGCATTATTCAGGCAGTCAGTGAGGAAGAACACGTTATCCGTGCCAAAAATGTCTGTCAGGGCATATTCACTATGAATAGTGCTCAGCAACAGAAGTGACAGTGATGACTGCCAAGGCAGAGTATAGCAGTTGCAAGGAATAAGCCGCTAGGGGGATCTGTGCAGAAATTCAGCATTATCGAAGCCTTTTAGATCACTGGTTGTAATTTGTGCAGGGTTTTCGGACAATAGCGTGATTGATAAGAAAAATTTTATTTGATTTTAACTTTATGTGGTTTTAGTAGGACTACCCTTAGTACAGTGTGTATATTTTAATGTCATTACGCGATTTGCTGCTGCAAATGGATGTTTAACAGGAGAGTTCGTGACACGTCTAACTCATTATAGTATGGCAGCGCTTTTATTAGCCGCCCCTTCACTACAAGCCGCAACGGTCAGGCTGAACCTTGAAGGGCTTTCTGGCGAACTGCAAAATAATGTCAGAGTTAGGCTGGCAACCATTACTAGCGAAGAGATCAGCGCGGATAGCCGTTTTCAAGCGCGTCTGGATGCGGTTATTAAACAGAGCTTACGGGCGTTAGGCTATTATGAGCCAGTCATTACCTATAGTGTTTCCCCTGAACAGGCGCTTCCCGCAGGAAAAGTCCTTACCGTCCACGTCGATGCTGGCGTACCCGTTAAAATCGGTGGTAGCACCCTATCAGTTGAAGGTGAAGGGCAGCGGGATACTGACTACCAACAATGGATTGAGAAAGGCCGCCCAAAAGTTGGTACCGTTCTCAATCATGGCGACTATGATAAATTTAAAAATGGCTTTTCCAGTATTGCGCTACGTAAAGGATATTTCGATGGCGCTTATCGTAAAAGCCAGCTAGGGGTATCGCTACCTTTACACCAAGCCTTTTGGGATATTGACTACGATACCGGACAACGCTATCGCTTTGGTAAAGTGACCTTTACAGGGTCGCAAATCAGAGAAGAGTATTTAGAAAAATTGGTGCCTTTCCATGAGGGCGACTATTACGATTCGAAAACTTTAGCAGAGTTAAACCGCCGTCTATCAGCAATGGGTTGGTTCGGTTCGGTCGTGGCTGCGCCTGAGTTTAAGGGCGCGCAAAAAACGAAAGTCTTACCGATCAATGCAGCGGTTACCCCTGCGGTGAAGAATAGCTTAGAGGTTGGTGCGGGCTATTCAACCGACGTCGGCCCGCAGCTTAAAGCGACTTGGAATCGACCTTGGGTCAATGAATATGGCCACAGTATTACCGCTAACACCTATTTATCGCAACCTGAACAGCAACTCGATTTTACTTACAAAATCCCGCTATTAAAAAACCCTATTGAGCAATATTACACCATCAAGGGTGGGCTTAAGCGTACAGATTTAAACGATACCAAGGCAGATTCAACAACGATTGTCGGCTCGCGCTATTGGGAGAACAGCAGTGGCTGGCAGAAAGCGTTGAACCTAACCTGGCGCTTGGACCACTATACCCAAGGTAATTATACCAATACCACGATGTTGCTTTATCCGGGGGCGAGCATTAACCGAACGCGTTCGCGCGGCGGCTTGATGCCAACATGGGGTGATTCACAGCGCTACTCAGTCGATTTTTCCGATACGACATGGGGCTCAGGGGCTGATTTCGTCATATTGCAAGCTTCTAATGTCTGGATCAGGACCTATGCGGAGAAACATCGTTTCGTGGTGAGAGGAACCTTAGGCTGGATTGAGACGGATGACTTCGACAAAGTTCCCCCCGATCTTCGCTTTTTTGCTGGAGGCGACCGCAGTATACGCGGCTACAAATATAAAGATGTCTCACCTCGTGATAGCGATAACAACCTAACCGGTGCCAGTAAAATGGCGACGGGATCGTTTGAATATCAATATAACGTTACAGGTAAATGGTGGGGGGCAGCGTTTATCGACAGCGGCGAAGCGGTGAATAATTTCAAAGATAGCGATGTCAAAACCGGTGCCGGGGTAGGGGTGCGTTGGGCTTCACCAGTCGGACCGATCAAGTTCGATATTGCCAGCCCGATCGGTGATAAAGATACCCATGGACTTCAGTTTTATATTGGCCTAGGACCTGAATTATGAGTTGGTGGAAAAAAGGATTAATCGGCCTGCTCGTCATCGTCTTACTGCTGATGACGACAGTCGCTTTATTGATTGGTACAACATCTGGTCTGCATCTATTATTCAAAGGGGCAAATCGTTGGGTGCCTGGCCTACATATTAGCCAAGTTGAAGGTGGCTGGCGCGACCTAAGCTTGCGGGATATCACCTATCAAATGCAAGGGGTGGAAGTTCGCGGAGGCCAGCTTCATCTGGCGGTGAATACCTCGTGTCTATGGCACTCCTCAGTCTGCGTCGACGATCTTTCGTTAAACGATGTAAGTGTTGTCGTTGATACCAGTAAGATGACACCTGCAGCACCAGTTGATGAGACAAAAAGCGAACCGTTAACCGATATATCAACTCCGTATCCGCTGACGCTTAAGCATCTTGGTTTACACAATATCAACGTCAAAGTCGATGATACAAGTATTGCACTGGGTGAGTTCACTACCGGTATCGCTTGGCAGAACCGTCAGATTACGTTAGCCCCTACCCAAATCAATAACTTCTTATTGGCCTTGCCGACCGCGGCGAAAGTGGCGGTGGATAAGGCCGCGCAGGCGACCAAAACCGCGATCACACAAACGCCAGAGCAGCAGGCAGAGCAGAAGAAAGCAGAAGATGAACAGGCGCGTCTTGCGGCACAACAGCCGCCATTGGGCGATACGCTGCGTGCGCTATTTGCTAAGCCCCTATTGGATCTGCCTTCTGTGACCTTACCGGTCGATGTCGATATTCAAGGTATTACCGGTAATACCTTAAGAGTAACTGGGGATACCGAGTTAACCATTAACCGACTTAAGCTTAAAGCGCGCGCCCTTAATAATCATATTGCCTTGCAACAATTACAGGTTCAGGCGGTACAAGGCCAGCTGCATGCCAGCGGTAACGCTGAGTTAGCCGACAATTGGCCTGTTAACATGAATCTAAACAGCACGCTAAATATTGACCCGGTTAAAGGGCAAAAAGTGAAGTTAGCGCTGCAAGGGAACATGAAACAACAAGTTGACTTGGCGATAAACTTTTCTGGTCCGGTGAAAGCGCAATTGAATGCCATGGCGCAACCGGCGACAGTGGGATTGCCTTTCTCTTTAAAACTGAACAGCCCGCGCTTACGCTGGCCGCTCACCGGCCCCGCTCAGGTTCAAGTCGATAACCTCAATCTCGATACTTCAGGTAAGGCTTCTGATTACCAGATTCAGCTCGCAGCAGCCTTAACGGGACAGGGTATTCCGCCTGCACAAATCTCGTTAAACGGTAAGGGTGACCTCGGTCAGTTCAGTTTAGACCGACTCCGCGTGGCGGCCCTGCAAGGTAATATCGATCTCAATGCCTTAGTGGATTGGAATAAGGCGATCAGCTGGCGTAGTGACCTGACGCTCAACAACATCAATACTGCACGGCAATATCCAGACTGGCCCGTCAAAATTAACGGTCAAATTACGACCAAGGGGAGTGTGTTTGGTGGAACTTGGCAGCTTAGTGTGCCGAAAGTCGACATTAAAGGTAACGTTAAGCAGAACCCGGTGAATATTGAAGGTAGCTTGCAAGGTAATAGCTACATGCAGTGGAAAGTGCCGCAACTGTTAGTTGCCTTGGGGCGTAATCACCTGAATGTGCATGGTGAGCTGCATGATAAGCTAATGCTTGACGCGGACGTTGATGCACCGGCGCTCGATAATGCCTTGCCAGGGCTTGGCGGAACCTTGAAAGGGGTAGTCAATGCTCGCGGTACCCTCAAACAGCCTGAGCTAAAGGTTGATCTGCAAGGGCGTGCCTTACGGTGGCAAGCGATACGCCTGCAGTCATTGGCCTTAAAGGGCAATGTCAGCTCCGCTGAGCAAATAGCGGGTAACTTGGTGCTGAATCTGCAACAGTTACATCAAGAAGGGGTAGATATTCAGCAAATTCTACTCAATGCTGGCGGTAATGAGCAGGCTCACCAATTAACGCTGAAAGTCACAGGTAAGCCGGTGGCGGGCGATTTAGCGTTAACAGGGCATTTCGACCGTCAGCAGCAACGTTGGCAAGGTCGCCTGACTCGGAGTCGATTCTCAACGCCAGTGGGTAACGTGACCTTAAGCCGTGCGATGAGCCTCGACTATCAGAATCTCAAGCAGACCATCACCGTCGGAAGTCATTGCTGGCTGAATCCTAATGCCGAGCTCTGCGTACCCGAACCTATTGTGGCAGGGCCTGCGGGACATGCCCATCTACAGATCCGCAAACTCGATCTGGCGATGTTAAAAGATTTTCTCCCCGCACAGACGCAGTTATCAGGACGTTTTAGTGGCGACACGCGGGTAAATTGGACAGAGAAGGGTGGCTTACCCGACGCGAACCTAAGTTTAACTGGTCAAGGTGTCGAAGTCCGTCAAGATGTACAAGGCAAGATGCTGCCTATTGCCTTCGATCGGTTGGATCTGAAGGCGGCGCTGGTGAAAGGTAAGGCGCAGCTCCAGTGGCTGATCAAGCTGGCTAATAACGGACAGTTAACCGGTAATGTACAGGTTGCCGATCCCGAGAATCGGCGGACCTTAGGCGGAACGGTAGGGATTGATAATCTCTCCTTGGCAATACTTAATCCGGCGCTATCGAAAGGCGAAAGTGTGCAAGGGGTACTGAATAGCCAGTTACGCTTAGGCGGCTCGTTACAAAACCCACAAGTCTTTGGCCAACTTGCGCTAAAAAATGCTAAAGCACAGACCAGTGCGATGCCAGTAGAGTTGACCGATGCGAACCTTTCGATGGTCTTTAATGGGATGTCATCGACGCTGGAAGGATTGATCCAAACGGCTCATGGTAATTTGAACCTCTCGGGTAATGCCGATTGGCGCCAGTTAGATAACTGGCGAGCGCATATTGCCGCTAAGGGTGAAAAAATTCGCGTTACTGTACCGCCGATGGTCAGGATGGATGTATCGCCAGATCTTACGTTTGATGCCACGCCGGCGGCCTTTAACCTCGATGGACGAGTCGATATCCCTTGGGCGAGGATCGTTGTGCAAGATGTGCCAGAGAGTGCCGTCGGCGTGTCGTCGGATGAGGTGATGCTCGACGAACACCTACAGCCGATCAAACCCACCACGGCTAGTATGGCGATTAACAGTAATCTGATTATTCATGTCGGCGACGACGTAAAATTATCAGCCTTTGGTCTTAATGCGCGGTTAAATGGTGACCTTAAAGTCGGGCAAGGAAAGAATGGCCTAGGTCTTAATGGGCAAATCAATATTCCTTCAGGTCGCTTCCATGCTTATGGGCAAGACTTGATCGTACGTAAAGGGGAACTACAGTTCTCCGGGCCACCGGATCAACCTTATGTCAATCTTGAGGCTATCCGTAATCCGGATGCAACCGAAGACAACGTCACCGCAGGTATTCGCGTCACCGGCCTAGCCGATGAGCCGAAAGTCGAGGTCTTCTCCGACCCGACTATGTCTCAACAAGCGGCACTTTCTTACTTATTAAGAGGCCAAGGTTTGGGAAGTAGTGATGACAGTAATGCATTAACTTCTGCTTTAGTCGGTTTAGGGGTTGCG
>DWRH01000112.1:0-16585 GCA_022318365.1 Anthoptus insignis
TTAGCACGTAAGGGCGGTAACTGGGACTTCACCGCACACGGTAAAGCCTCTACCGGTAATACGATTGATAATATGCATGCTGATATTGTTGCCACAGTTGTCGGTTAATAACCCTGAAACTGGCGTGTCGGTGAAACAGTACCGCTGGATGTTCATATAGCGCAGATCTCAGGTTTCCACTGATCTGTTGGTTAAAAATAGTTTCAAAGTCTGAGGGGGAAGTGATGGGCTTTTTCGACAAAGTACAGGGCGCGTTCAATGCCGGACGTGATGAGCTGACCAAACAGGTGGGTCGTTTTAAAAACAAAAAATTTATGCAGGGAACCGTCGCGGTTTGTGCGCGTATTGCGGTGACCAGCGATGGTGTAAGTAGTGAAGAAAAGCAGAAAATGATTGGTTTTCTTCAGGCCTCTCCTGAACTGAAAGTCTTCGAGAGCAAAGAAGTGATCGCGTTCTTTAATGAATTGGTGACCAGCTTCAGTTTCGATTACGACATTGGTAAAGGCGAAACCATGAAATATATTATCGCGTTAAAGGACCAGCCTGAAGCGGCACAGTTGGCAGTCCGTGTCGGTATTGCTGTCGCGAAAAGCGATGGTGACTTTGATCAGGCTGAACAGACAGCGGTGCGTGAAATTGCACTGGCACTGGGTTTTACTCCGGCTGAATTTGGCCTTTAATTTTTATACTCTTGCTTAAGGGCACATTATGGAATCGACGCACATTGGTTTCCCGGCAGAAACAGTGACTGTTTTTGTCTTACTGGCTGTAGGGGCCATCTTTATCGATCTGTTTATGCACCGTAATGACAAGCCGATTTCGTTGAAGAGTGCTTCACTCTGGACGGTCTTCTGGATTGTTGTGGCGATGGCGTTTGCTGGTTTCCTTTATTTTCATCACGGTGCGGAAGTTGCCAGCCTGTTCGTAACCGGCTATGCGCTGGAGAAAGTCCTCTCGGTAGATAATTTGTTTGTCATGATGGCTATTTTCTCATGGTTTGCGGTGCCGGATAATCTGCGTCACCGGGTACTTTACTGGGGAGTGATTGGTGCAATTGTCTTCCGTGGGATCTTCGTCGCCATTGGTTCCAGCCTGCTGACATTAGGACCGTGGGTTGAGATAGTCTTTGCCCTGATCGTGTTGTGGACCGCCGTCATGATGCTTAAAAGTGGCGATGATGATGATGAGATTGAAGATTACTCGCAGCATATTGCATACCGGATGGTGAAGCGTTTCTTCCCAATCTGGCCGAAACTGAAAGGACACGCTTTTCTGTTAAATCAGAAAGAGGTTGATGCCGAGCTGGCAAAACCTGAAAACAAAGACATTAAAGTAGGACGTACCGGTAAAGCGGCATTGTATGCGACGCCGCTGATGTTGTGTCTTGCCGTGGTTGAACTGTCAGATGTGATGTTTGCTTTTGACTCCGTTCCCGCAGTTATTGCAGTAAGTCGTGAACCGCTCATTGTATACAGTGCCATGATGTTTGCTATCCTGGGCCTGCGTACCATGTATTTTGTCCTGGAAGCGCTCAAACAGTACCTCGTGCATCTTGAAAAAGCGGTCGTTGTGCTCTTGTTCTTTATCGGTGTGAAACTTGGCCTGAATGCAACGGATCATCTGTGGCATCACGGCTACAATATTTCAGCCAATGCGAGCCTTTTCGTTGTCCTGGGGGTACTGGCTGTGGGGATTATTGCCAGCGTATTATTTCCTGGAAAATCTGACGCAAAAGAAAGCAAAGAAGGGTAAGACTCCAGAGCTTTCACTTTGACTCATCACATTAATAATTGAGGATAGAACTATGGGTGTTTCTCTGTCTAAAGGTGGCAATGTTTCTTTAAGTAAAGAAGCGCCAACCATGAAAAATATGCTGGTCGGCCTGGGGTGGGATACTCGCGCTACTGACGGTCAGAACTTCGATCTCGATGCATCAGCCTTCCTGCTGAGTAGCACGGGGAAAGTCCGTGGTGATGCGGATTTCATTTTTTATAACAACCTGAAATCGATGGATGGTTCTGTGTTGCATACCGGTGACAACCGCACCGGCGAAGGTGATGGTGATGATGAGGCACTGAAGATCAAACTTGATCATATTCCCTCAGACGTAGATAAAATTGTGTTTGTGGTGACTATTCATGATGCGACAGCGCGTCGTCAGAGCTTTGGTCAGGTTTCCGGTGCCTTTATCCGTCTGGTGAACGATGACAACCAGCAGGAAGTGGCACGTTATGATCTGACGGAAGATGCCTCAACCGAAACTGCCATGTTATTTGGTGAGCTGTATCGTCATAACACTGAATGGAAATTCCGTGCCGTAGGTCAGGGTTACGCAGGTGGACTGGCCTCTGTGTGTGCGCAGTACGGTATCAACGCGGCGTAATGGCCGAAAACTACCGTTGTTACTTTTATCAGGCCCCAACAGGCGGTATCTCCCGCCTGCTTTGATGACTATTTCTTATTACAGGAGCTTAAAAATGGCAGTATCTCTGGTTAAAGGCGGTAACGTATCCTTAACGAAAGAAGCACCAACGATGAATATCGCAATGGCCGGTCTGGGTTGGGATGCACGTGTAACCGATGGTGCAGATTTTGACCTTGATGCCTCAGTATTTATGGTCGGGGATGATGGCAAAGTGATTAATGATGCTTCTTTCATTTTCTTCAATAACAAAACCAGTACCTGTGGTGCTGTTAATCATATGGGTGATAACCGTACCGGCGAAGGTGAAGGCGATGATGAGCAGGTTAAAATTGATCTGGCTAAAATCCCTGCTGAAGTGAAAAAGCTGGTGTTTGCGGTGACCATTTATGATGCTGAAGCGCGTAAGCAAAACTTTGGTATGGTCAGTAACAGCTATATGCGTGTATTCAACAATGACAACGGTACTGAAATTGCCCGTTTTGACCTGTCAGAAGACGCATCGACAGAAACAGCGATGGTGTTTGGCGAACTGTATCGTCACAATGCTGAATGGAAATTCAAAGCAGTCGGTCAGGGCTTCACCGGTGGGCTATCTGCACTGGCTTCACAGCATGGCGTGAATATATAATATTGACCTAAACCCAACACCCCGCCGGCAAAGCCGCGGGGCTGTTCTTTATCAAAATCATCAATAAAGCGGATCACTCAAATTGTAAATTTAAATAGCGATAACGTGGCAGTGACCCTTTTCCACTTTATTGGGCCGCTAGTGTTTAGTGCTTTTACAATCCTGAGATGTAGAAAAGAGATGAATGTCTGACAGCGTGACTACCACGTATCGGGTATTGTGGCAGCCGTGATTCAGGCCATTCTGTGCTCACTGAAAAAAGGACTGTCTGATATGGAATTACAATCCGGGCAAAATATTGCGTTGAACCAAAGCGCATTACGCATTTCTGTGGTGTATCCCAAAACAGCAACATTTAGCAGTGATATCGATGCTTCCGCTTTCATGCTCTCGGCTATGAATCAGGTCAGAGGTGATAATGATTTCATTTTTTTTAATCAACCCTCTGCACCGAACGGCAGTGTTAATCTGACCTCCTCCGGCGAAAGTAGCCAGTTTACGTTTGATCTTTCCCGCATTGACAGTGATATTGCAAAGATTGCCGTTACATTAGTGATCGATGGCGCGGATTCCGTCGCAGGGTTACAGCGCATTCAACTGAGTGTTGAAGGCATTGCGACATTCAATGTTCCGCCTCTCGCCGGACGTGCTGAGAAAGCGTTAATCCTCGGTGAAGTTTATCGGCATAATGGTGGCTGGAAATTCAGGGCACTTGGTCAGGGTTTTAACGGCGGCCTGGAACCGCTGGCTATCCATTATGGTGTCGATGTATCAACGCCCCCTCCAGCACCCGCTGCCGCAAAATCACTGGTCAGTCTGGAAAAACGTATCGGGGACAAAGCGCCACGTCTTGTTAACCTGGCAAAAAATGCCAGCGTCAGTCTGATAAAACACAATCTTCAGTCGGTTAACGCCAGGGTGGCATTTGTACTGGATGCTTCGGGTTCGATGACCGGTGAGTTTAAGAAAGGGCATGTACAGGCTGTGCTGGATCGTATCGCGGTGCTGGCGGTACAATTTGATGATGACGGCGCCATGGATGTCTGGGGATTTGCAGAGAAGCACCGTAAATATGAAGATGTGACGCTGGATAATCTCGATGGTTACATTGAGCGAATTCAGAAAACGGGTAAGCGAGGTATGTGGGAGTTGTTACCGGGATTAGGCGGGACTAACAACGAACCCCCCTGCATGACGTCAATTGTTGATTTCTTTGCCGATAGTCAATTACCGGTCTATGTGGTCTTCATTACTGATGGTGGAATCAGTAAAACCAAAGCGATCAAAGAGGCCATCCGACGTTCGGCAAATCATGCCATCTTCTGGAAGTTCGTCGGTCTTGGCGGCAGCAACTACGGTATTCTTGAGCAACTGGATGACTTCACTGATCGTCGGGTGGATAACACTAACTTTTTCCCGATTGATGACTTCGCAAAAATGAGTGATGAAAAACTCTACGACCTGTTGCTCGAAGAATTTAAAGACTGGCATCAGGCTGCGATAAAAGAAGGTATTTTTGTTTAACTTCCAGCCCTCATCGTCGGGGGCTATTTTTTTATTTTCCTGTTCGATAAGCGCTATTTCCCACCGGACTTTCCTGATATTGGCGATAATAGTAACAGTATCATCACATCCTGAAATTTAGCTTCTCTCGTCCTGTGTCCCGCGCATCATTAACTATCTGGTCAGATGAAAGGTTACTTTTAACATTATTAATATCTATTTATACGGCCATAAAATAGTTTTATTAACAATGTTTCCTGTATTTACCACTCTCCGGATGGGATTTTTTTTTCTGTTTTTTTTATTTATGAAAAAGGTAAGTTTGATTTCACTACAGCGATTACTCTATTATCTTTCGCAATGATGTAAGTCGCTGGATGAATAGTTCTTTTTGAGTACAGGTAACCATATCAGGGAAAATAGCAATCAAATTACCGTGAGATAACCTGAGTTGACATTGTCCTTGCCGTCGGAACGTTTGCTAAATGCAGGGGATACTGCAAAAGCTGTGTCAGTGGAACCTGCAAAACTCGTCCAGTGAATGCGACTAAATTTATTCATAATGAGAATGGAATTCATGTCTGTAAATATCAATGATCGTCGACCTGTCACCACACGGGATAAATCCTGGGCAAAGGACAGCGCGCTATGGCTAAAAAATAAAGGCGTCACACCCAATCAAATTTCACTGGTAAGCAGTGTGTGTGCTCTGTTTTCCGGCCTGGGCTTTGTATTTGCTTTCTCTTCTGCCTCCTGGCTAATCAGGGACGTTCTATTATTACTGGCAGCGCTGCTGATTCAGGGGCGGCTGATCTGTAATTTACTGGATGGTATGGTCGCTGTTGAGGGTGGGCTGGCGACCTCTGCTGGCCCGGTATACAACGAATTACCCGACAGAATATCAGACACGCTAATTTTTGTTGGGGTCGGATATGGCCTGAGTATTTTTCCTTTCGCCGCAACGCTGGGTTGGATCGCGTCTTTACTGGCATTGATGACGGCGTATTTGCGTCTTTTGGGGGGAACCTGTGGTTTGCGCCAGCACTTTTTGGGACCAATGGCAAAGCAGCATCGTATGGCGTTACTGTGTGGCTGTACGGTGTTTGCGCTTTTTCTTCCCTCTGACTACGGGCAAATGCTGTTATTTTTGTGTCTGGTGGTGATAAGTGTTGGCTCACTTTTTACCTGCTGGCGGCGAGGAAAGCGTATCCTTGATGAGTTATATCAGGGCGCGGTATCCCGGGAGAAGAGTGATGAATAGTGTGATAAAGCCCACCCTCGTTAGCCGACTGTTTGCCCGATGTCTGATTCGTCTCTGTCTCCTGCTAACCGGCGTTCGTGCCCGTTGGTTAGCGCCGCTACCCGACAACACGCAGGTAAGAATTTATTATGCCAATCACACCAGTCACCTGGACGGCATTGTGATTTGGGCCAGTATGCCATCTCAGCTACGTGCATCGGTTCGTCCGGTTGCTGCGGCCGATTACTGGCTGGCTTCATCATTACGCCGCTATATAGCCCGGCGAATTTTTAATACGGTACTGATAAAGCGTCGTCCTTCCGCGGAGGAGGGGAGTCAACCGGGTAACGGGTTAACACTGATGAGTGATGCACTCAATAACTCACAATCGTTAATTATTTTTCCCGAGGGTACGCGAGGAAATGGTGATGAGATTTTATCGTTCAAAAGTGGTCTCTGGCACCTGGCGCGTATGAATCCTGAGGTACAGTTGGTGCCTGTCTACCTGGAGAATCTTAACCGTGTTCTGCCGAAAGGCTCACGTCTGGTGGTGCCGGTATTGTGTTCAGCAACCTTTGGTGAACCTATCAACCCGCCACAGCAAGACGAAGGAAAAAGTGCCTTTTTGCAACGCGCGAGAGAAGCCCTGGAGGGACTTAAATCATGAATTTTCAGGATCAGGCATTACTTTATCTACTGGCGGGTTTATTTGGTTTGCTGCTGTTTGCCAGTATCGTGGGTTTTATTATTGAAAAAGTGAAAGGAAGCTCACCGGTTGTTATCAATCTCAACGCCCGTATTCGAGCCTGGTGGATGATGTGTCTGCTCTCGGTGGCGGCCATGTGGTTTGGCCCTGTGGGGTCAACATTATTGTTCGCTGTCATGTCGTTGCTGGCGCTGAGAGAGTGTGTCACGCTGACGCCAACGCGTCGTGGCGATCATGAAGCGCTGTTCTGGTGTTTCTTTATTATTCTTCCCCTGCAGTATTTATTGGTTGGAATGCAGTGGTATGGCATTTTTGCTATTTTCATTCCGGTTTATGCGTTCTTATTTATTCCCACCCGTATGGCGCTGGCTGGCGATGCAAATCATTTTCTGGAAAGAAGCGCTAAAATACAGTGGAGCATGATGATTGCGGTGTATTGCGTCAGTTATGCGCCGGCGTTATTGATGCTCCCCATCGCGGGATATGAGCATCAGAATATCAAATTGCTGTTATTTTTGATGATTGTGGTACAGATCTCCGATGTTTTGCAGTATGTATTCGGCAAATTGATGGGAAGGCGACCGATCGCACCACGTCTGAGCCCGAATAAAACGCTGGAAGGATTCATCGGCGGAATAGCCTCGGCGACGCTGGTTGGCACACTGCTCTGGTGGATAACACCTTTTGCGCCATGGCAGGCAGCATTGATTTCGCTGGTGATAACATTGCTGGGATTTGCCGGCGGGCTGTGTATGTCGGCCATTAAACGTGATCGTGGCATAAAGGATTTTGGCGCCATGATTGAAGGTCACGGTGGCATGATGGACCGGATAGATTCACTCTGCTTTGCTGCACCGGTGTTTTTCCATATCGTCCGGTTTTGGTTTACCTGACACGGGACAGCGATAATGTTCTGTACGCACACATGAAATCACAGACACACTCACTTTTCTGAGTTACAGACTCGTAAAATGGACAATTAGTCATGAATGACATTACCCCACGAAAAATCAAAACTGGTAGTGATCCGCGTACGTTAGCGGATTACGCTGCGCTGCGTGATGAACTGAGTAAACTGACACACCCTGCTCGTCCTGATGTGAACTGGCATTATGCCGAGAAACTTTGTCTCTCGTTGTTTGAACAAAATGGCGTGGAACTACAGACGGCAGCCTGGTATACGCTGGCGCGGACTCAACTGGCCGGGTTATTTGGAATGAATGAAGGCCTGGCGATCCTCGAGGCGCTGATCAGTCATCAGTGGGGCACGTTCTGGCCACAGCCGGTACACGCGCGAATGGAAATTCTCAGTGGTCTGAGCCAGCGTCTGCAGCAACGAATGCGTACCCTGGCACTGAACTACAGCGATCTCAACCAGTTGTATCAGGCGGAACAACTGCTCACCAGTCTTGGAACGGTATTACAGCGGCTGGAACTTAAACATCTCAGCCAGTTTGAAACCCTGCGGACTATGATGCACAACAGTGCTGTCCGGCTCGAAAACAGTGATGATGCCTCTGGTGTGGTTATTCAATCCGGCGTGGTATTGCCTGCAGCGGCGCTTAATGGTGCGGATATCTCATCCGACGCTCAGAGGGGAATACCGGGGACAGGCGCGGAGGTGCCGAACTCTCCGGTGAAATGGGTTTATGTTACCCGGCAGGAACCTCAGGCTAATATTGAAGTACTTCCGGCAGTCACGGTTCCGGTAAAAAGATGGAAATCATTTGCCGCCGGAATGTGCACTATGTTGGTGATCAGTGTCGCCGTTGTGTGGGGAGGGCATCAGTTTTCGGGCTCTGCTGACCCGCTAGCGGCTCAGCTAGCTGCATCACTGGCGCCGTTACCCACGATACTTAGTCCGGAACAACTGGACAGGCTACACAAGCAAGGATTCACATCACAGGGGCTTATCACCGATACCCAACAGCAACTTGTTCGCCTGGGAGAATTGTCACCTTACTGGAATATTGACTATGGCCGTCAACTGGTCGGGCAGGCTCAGGTACTGTTGCCAGAACAGGCTAAACCACTTGAGCAGCAGTGGTTCAGACAATTGAATGCTGCCAGCATAGCGACCGAAAGCCTCAATGGCTGGCATCAGGGGATGGAGAAGCTACAGCAACTCAGCGATCGACTTAACCGGCTGGATGAGCAGAAGGGAAAATACATGACAGTCAGTGAACTTAAGTCAGTGGTATTTTCCACCATGCAGTCATTCAATCAATCTATTCCGGCTGAAGAACAACTACGGGTATTGTCACAACGTCCTGCCGGAGAACCGTTACCCGCCGCGGCAAAAGCCCGGTTTGAAATACATCTCAGACAATTGACGGCCGGTTACGCTGAAATAAAATACAATGCGGAAAAATAAAATAACAGAGTCATCATTGAGCATATCAGCATATGAAACAGACGAATGGACCTGCGGTGGTTTCCCCTTTGCGGAACATGACTCCCTGTTGAGCCTGTGGTTGCAGCAAGGTCTTCTCGTCAACCATTGCTGTGATGATTACCCATTCAGTGTCAGGTAAGGTACGGGTCAATCACACTAACACGATGTAGGGGCCGGAATCGGCCTCTTGTCTTATCCGTGACTCACCTCGTATTTATACGGCCCTGTTGCACCTTTTTGGGGCCATGACAGGAAATACAGCACGTTGCCGGGGAAGTATTCGTGCGTTTTACTGTTATTTTTTGCACGAAATGCCACTGTATGTGTAAATTATGCATCATTAGTGAAAATAAGTGTGATTTAACTACATCTTCATTTTCATCAGCTTAGCCCTCATTTCATCTGCTTTTCCTGCCTGTGGTCTCACTGTTGGCCTGATAGTTGCTATGTCTGCACTGAGTTGATTCTCAGTAATATCAGTAAGGTGCGGAATATCCCGGGAGAAAAAAATGAGTGTTAATAAATCAGATACTGAGCTTCACAGGGGGTTAAAGAACCGCCATATACAGCTTATCGCATTGGGTGGTGCTATCGGTACAGGGTTATTTCTGGGGATCGCCCAAACCATAAAGATGGCGGGGCCTTCGGTATTACTGGGCTATGCGATTGCCGGTGTCGTTGCTTTCTTTATCATGCGGCAGTTAGGTGAGATGGTGGTAGAAGAGCCCGTCGCCGGTTCCTTCAGCTATTTTGCTGACAAGTATTGGGGCAATTTTGCCGGTTTTATGTCCGGGTGGAATTACTGGGTACTGTATGTTCTGGTCAGTATGGCGGAGCTGACTGCGGTGGGTATTTATATCCAGTACTGGTGGCCTGATGTTCCCACCTGGCTTTCAGCCGCGGTATTTTTTGTGGTAATTAACGCTATTAATCTCACCAGTGTGAAAGTGTTTGGAGAGATGGAGTTCTGGTTTTCTATCATCAAAGTTGCAGCAATCATTGGCATGATCGTGTTTGGTAGCTGGTTACTGGCCAGCGGGCAGGGTGGACCGGATGCCAGCATCAGTAATCTGTGGCAATTTGGTGGTTTCTTTCCCAATGGTGTGAGTGGGCTGGTGATGGCGATGGCGGTGATCATGTTCTCCTTCGGCGGCCTGGAACTGGTAGGTATTACTGCAGCAGAAGCTGATAATCCACGAAAAAGTATCCCGCGCGCTACTAATCAGGTTATCTACCGCATTCTGTTGTTCTATGTAGGCGCACTGGCTGTGTTACTGTCGCTGTATCCCTGGACTAAAGTTGTAGAAGGTGGCAGCCCGTTCGTGATGATATTTCATGCACTTGACAGCAATCTGGTGGCGACGGTCCTCAATATTGTCGTGCTGTCGGCGGCATTATCGGTCTATAACAGTTGTGTGTACTGCAATAGTCGCATGCTTTTTGGTCTGGCTAAACAAGGTAATGCACCAAAATCGTTGTTGAGGGTGAACAAACGCGGCATTCCGCTTACCGCGTTGAGTGTATCGGCATTAGCAACCGGGTTATGCGTCGTCATTAATTATGTTATGCCGGGTAAAGCGTTTGAGTTGCTGATGGCGCTGGTGGTGTCTGCGCTGGTGATCAACTGGATAATGATTTGTATTACTCATCTCAAATTCCGCCAGGCTAAAAAGTTGGCGGGTGAAGAGACCTTTTTCAAAAGCCTGGGTTACCCCTTAACCAATATTCTGTGCCTGCTCTTTCTGGTCGGTATTCTGGTTATTATGTATTTGACGCCGGGTATTCAAATTTCGGTCTTGCTGATCCCGTTCTGGTTACTGGCATTGGCAATAGGATATCGCATCAAAAAATCACATTAACGCTATCAACACTATCGTTCAGCGCCCAATGAGGCCTGTTGATAATATTTAATTGGGGATAAATAATGAAAAAAACGCTATTAGCCACCTCATTACTGATTGTTGCCGGTGGTGCGAGTGCTGCGTCATCACATCTTGATCAGGTTTTACAGCAGGGAACATTAAACGTCTGTACCACAGGCGATTATAAGCCTTACACTTATCTGCGCGATGATGGCAAATATGAAGGGATAGATATTGCCATGGCCGAATCGCTGGCTGCCAGCCTCGGCGCTAAAGTTAATCTGGTTAAAACCACCTGGAAAACCCTGATGCCGGATTTTCTCGCGGATAAATGCGATATTGCGATGGGCGGTATTTCGGTAACCCTCGAACGACAGAAAAAAGTCAACTTTACAAACGCCGTCGATGTTGACGGTAAAATTCCGTTGGTCCGCTGTGACAATGTTAAAAAATACCAGACACTTGAGCAAATCAATAAACAGGAAGTTCGATTGCTTGAGCCTGCTGGTGGTACCAACGAAGCATTTGTCCATGCTTTCCTGCCTCAGGCAACACTCACCCTCACGCATGATAACGTGGCTATTTTTCAACAGCTGGTTGATAAAAAAGCCGATGTAATGATCACTGATGCTTCAGAAGCGTTGTTTCAGCAGAAACATTATCCACAACTCTGTGCCGTGAATCCGCAAAACCCGATGCAATACGGTGAAAAGGCCTATATGTTACCGCGTGATGATATTAACTGGAAACTCTACGTTGACCAGTGGCTTCATCTGACTAAAGCTACCGGGAAATATCAGGAAATTACCAGTGAATGGCTGGCCACTGCCGCCAAATAAGTACCAGCGTGAATGGCGCCCTCCCGGTTGTTCCAGGAGGGCTTGTTGAATGGGAGTATATAGGATTCTTTTATGATGAATGTTTTTTAATTCTCTGGCAGGATATTTATTGAGAAATTAAATTTCTGTTTTCTATTGCTATTTGGCGGTGCTCTTCGATATTTACATTTTATTCTCCCTCTGATTATCTTCATGCAATAGATGTTAATGTTATCGCAGTGCCTTTAATGTGAGCGCGTGCATTGGGGGTGTATCAATATGATCTATTTTTTGAATGATGTGGATTCAATATTAACGCTTATCAGCCAACTGCTACCTGAAATAATATTCTAATATACCTTCCCTGTGATTAGGTAACTTCCTTGCTGGCATTGTTGGCCTTATCATATAAGAGAGCAGTTTTTTCTATGTATTCACATTCCATTTGTTAATAGTATACATTTGGGTTGCCTGTTTTTTTACTTTTTATTATTAATTTCCTTATATACAATTCATTTTTATAAGTTAATTAGAAGTGACGGATTTTTTAATCTATTTCTATTTTAGATAATAGGTTTTTTATTATATTTAATGTGTTTCTATGTGCAGGTGAATTATTATGTGCGCCATCCCTGGAGTCACTAAGTGGTTGGTTTTACTTATAATTTATATTATTTCACTGGAAGTTTTTATTTACAATGGTAATTGAAATTAATTTGTTTTTTATGGTTAAGTTAATTATGTGATACGTAATCTATGTCAATGTAATTACCTGTAAAAATAAATTGAGACAGGTGATTTAATGAGATTGCGCACATTACAGGATTGTAATGAATTTGTTTTTTGAAGTGTGCTAGATTCCCTTCATTACAAAGAGAACGTGGTGGGTATTTTAATTTATATCGATTTTATAATTTCACCCGTAACTATACTTTAAATAAGGGAACATCCATGTTGTTGAAAACGTCTCGACGCACTTTCCTGAAGGGATTAACCCTCTCTGGCGTAGCTGGAAGTCTTGGCGTATGGAGTTTCAATGCGCGTTCCAACCTAAGTCTGCCACCTGCAGCATCCCTGCAAGGAGCACAGTTTGACCTGACCATTGGTGAAACGATAGTCAATATCACGGGGGAGCAGCGCCAGGCTAAAACAATTAATGGTGGCTTGCCGGGGCCTGTCCTGCGCTGGAAAGAGGGTGAAACTATTACCCTGAAGGTTAAAAACCGTCTTGATGAACAGACGTCCATTCACTGGCACGGCATTATTCTTCCTGCAAATATGGATGGTGTGCCGGGGCTGAGTTTTATGGGCATCGAGCCTGATGACACCTTCGTCTACTCTTTCAAGGTGAAGCAGAATGGGACTTACTGGTACCACAGCCATTCTGGTCTGCAGGAACAGGTGGGGGTCTACGGTGCCATTATTATCGATGCCCTCGAGCCTGAGCCTTTTGTTTATGATCGTGAGCATGTGATTCTGTTGTCTGACTGGACTGATGAAAATCCCTACAGTCTGCTGAAAAAACTAAAAAAACAGTCTGATTACTACAACTTCAATAAACCCACCGTAGGCTCGTTTGTTCGTGATGTGAATACCAGAGGGCTTTCAGCCACCCTTGCTGATCGGAAAATGTGGGCAGAAATGAAGATGAATCCGACAGACCTCGCGGATGTCAGTGCTTACACCTACACCTATCTCATGAACGGACAGGCACCGCTGAAAAACTGGACTGGGTTGTTCCGTCGTGGTGAAAAACTGCGTTTAAGGTTTATCAATGGCTCGGCAATGACCTATTTCGATATCCGCATTCCAGGGCTAAAAATGACCGTCGTGGCAGCTGATGGTCAGTATGTAACTCCTGTCGCCGTCGATGAGTTCAGAATTGCGGTTGCTGAAACCTATGATGTCATCGTGGAGCCTCAGGGAGAGGCCTATACCATCTTCGCGCAATCCATGGACAGGACTGGCTACACTCGCGGAACGCTGGCCACGAAGGCTGGATTAAGTGCCGCAGTTCCCGCCCTCGATCCCCGACCTTTGTTAACCATGGAAGATATGGGTATGGGGGGAATGGGGCATGATATGTCTGGCATGGACCACAGCAGCATGGCTGGAATGCCGGGTATGCAAAGTCATCCGGCCTCAGAAACTGATAATCCGCTGGTTGATATGCAGGCAATGAGCGTCTCTGCGAAATTAAACGACCCTGGCATTGGTCTTCGAAATAACGGACGAAAGGTCCTTACCTATGCTGATCTGAAAAGTACTTTTGACGATCCTGACGGACGTGAACCTGGGCGCACTATTGAACTGCATTTAACCGGACACATGGAGAAGTTTGCATGGTCGTTTAATGGAATCAAGTTTTCCGATGCCATACCTGTGCAACTGAAATATGGTGAACGCCTCAGAATCACGCTGGTTAACGATACCATGATGACGCATCCCATTCATCTTCATGGTATGTGGAGTGATCTGGAAGATGAAAACGGTAATTTCCTGGTTCGTAAACATACAATAGATGTCCCTCCTGGCACAAAACGCAGTTACCGGGTAACGGCTGACGCCCTTGGTCGCTGGGCGTATCACTGCCATTTGCTTTATCACATGGAAATGGGAATGTTTCGTGAAGTCCGGGTGGAGGAATAATAGAAATGAAGAGAAATGCTAAGGCTGTACCTGTTCTGATCGCTGGTTTACTAATCCCTCCGGCCTCACAGGCAGTAGGATCTGCGTCTGCAGACCCCCATGCAGGGCATGATATGTCTTCCATGCCAGTGTCAACGGATGAGAGTTTTACTGAAATGACGGCCATGGAGCCGGTGGTCACTGAGAGCAGAACGCCAATCCCGCCGATTACTGATGCTGATCGCAAGGCGGCATTCGGCAATGTTAACGGGCACATGGTTCATGACAGTGCAATTAATTATCTGGCGCTGGTGGATCAGCTTGAATGGCAGCGGTCAGATAGTAATAACAATTTCAGCTGGAGTGTGAATAGCTGGATCGGCGGTGACATCGACCGGCTCTGGCTAAAGAGCGAAGGTGAACGAAGTGCGGAGAAAACAGAGAGCGCAGAAGTCCAGTTACTCTGGGGGCATGCCATTGGCCCCAGGTGGGACAGGGTTGTCGGAGTCAGACAGGATTTCAGACCGGCGGCTGCCCAGACCTGGGCTGCTGTCGGTTTTCAGGGGCTGGCCCTCTATAATTTTGAATCTGAAATCACCGGTTTTGTCAGTGATGGTGGAAAACTCGCCCTCCGTCTGGGGGGCGAGTACGATGTTTTACTGACTAACCGGCTCATACTCCAGCCATCTTACGAAGTGAATTTCTACAGTCAGAATGATGAATCACGGGGGCGTGGCAGGGGATTAGCTGATACGGAGCTTGGGCTCCGTCTACGTTATGAAATCCGTCGCGAGTTCGCACCCTATATAGGCGTCTCCTGGAATCAGCTTTACGGGAAAACGTCCGATATGGCGCAAAACGAGGGTGAAAAAGACCATCAGATAGTATTCCTGGCAGGAGCCAGATTCTGGTTTTAATCCACTGACATAAAACACACAACTAAACGGGTAAACGATATGTCGATTTTAAATAAAGCTATTCTTACGGGTAGCCTGGTGATGGGTGTTGTTTTTTCTGCTTCGGCGCACCCGGAATTAAAAAGTGCTGTACCAGAGGCTAATTCTGCGGTGACTGCCCCTGATAAGATTCAGCTTAATTTCACAGAAAATCTGACAGTAAAGTTCTCTGGTGCCAAATTAACTATGACGGGAATGAAAGGAATGTCATCACATTCCCCGATGCCAGTAGCAGCAAAAATAGCACCAGGTGCTGATCCTAAGTCCATGCTTATTATTCCGCGTGAATCTTTGCCCGCCGGTACTTATCGTGTTGACTGGCGTGCCGTTTCTTCAGATACACATCCAATTACCGGTAATTATACTTTTACAGTGAATTAATATGATGAACGACCTGATTATGATCGTTATTCGTTTTCTTCTGTATCTTGATTTGATGGTTTTATTTGGATTGCCATTTTTCCAGATATATGGAATGAAAAGGAGTAAAAATGAAATCCAATATCTGACTAATTTCAGGTCGTTTATAACCATTGCTGTCGTAACTGGTTTTATTCTGACAGGCATTAATATGCTGTTGGTCTCGAATGCCATGATTGGTGTCACTGATATCAGAGAGTTATCTCTCCATATTATTGAGATGGTAATAGAAGAAACGGATGTGGGGATTAGCTGGATTGTCAGACTCTGTGCTCTGTTTGCCACGCTGGGTGCTTCATTTCTCTATACCAAAAAAAGAGTACTGTCTTGCTGGCTGATGACGATAAGTGGAGGCACAGCTCTGGCTACACTGGCCTGGGGTGGACATGCCGTCATGCACGACGGTAGACATTACTATCTTCATTTACTGAGTGATCTGATCCATCTCGGTGCTGCAGGGGCATGGACAGGTGCTTTGGTGGCCTTTGCTATCTTACTGATGCGCAAAAGTTATCATAATGCACAGAGTGTCAGTGTCATCTCTGACTCCCTAGCAAAATTTGCCACGGCAGGAACGGTGATTGTGGTGGCTCTTATACTGAGTGCACTGGTCAACTATTGGTATATCGCTGAAGGTAGCTTAACCCCGTTGTTCAACGGCGCCTGGGGCGGCATATTGCTGGCTAAAACGGCGCTGTTTATTTTGATGCTTTTTCTGGCAGCTGCAAATCGATTTCACCTTGTTCCCCGGCTTGATATTATGGCCAGTGAAGGGAATTATCTTCGCAGCGTGGTTCTGATGCGGAACAGCATTCTGGCAGAATTCTTAGTTGCAGTTCTCATTTTGGGCACCGTATCATGGCTTGGTACGCTTGCGCCGTCTCAGGTCAGCTAAGGGACAACCAAAGCACATCCGTGAGATTGTTATGACCCTATCAGTAGAGTTGACTATGCAGCGTATTTTAATTGTTGAAGACGAACAGAAAACAGGCTGTTACCTGCAG
>DWRH01000113.1:0-16393 GCA_022318365.1 Anthoptus insignis
TAAGCTTTCATAAAACCTCTAGTCATTGACTGGGAACATCGCATTTCCATTAATGGATGAATGGCGAGGAACTTCTTCTTGCATGACATCCCAATGCTCGATGATTTTGCCTTCTACTATCTTAAAGATATCAACGGCTATCATGTTTTTCCCGAACCAGTTGCTGTATCGGCCGTGAGCCATGACAAGATCACCTTTGGACATGATAGTTCATTGTTCGTAAACAATGTTGATTTCATGATTGTTTATAAACTCTCGTAACACCTCTAATCCATTTGGCATTGCTGGATTATGCTGAACCATATCATCAGCCCAAAAACTCTCTGCTATAGAGACGTCTTTTTTATTGAAAACAGCATCAAGATAGTTAGAAATGAATATTTCATTATCGTTCACTGGGCATCACCTTCTCTGTCAATGAATAGAAATAACTTTGGCATTCGTAATGGTATGAATATAAAATATAAACTAACTAAAGGTAAGTACTTACCTATTGGTAAGTTTTATTTTATTGGTGATTATGAAAAACAAATATGCCCAGGAAGTTGTCGAGACGAAAAGAGGAGAGCTTCTTAATACGAAATGTCATTCAAGGAATTTACTCCATCGGATTACACAAAAATGGAGTTTATTAGTGTTTTTGTCTCTTCACGATAAAACGATGAGGTTTAGTGAATTACGGAGAAGTATCGATGGCATTAGTGAGAAGATGCTATCAAAGACCCTGCAGATGTTAGAGGAAGACGGATTTATCCATAAGGAGTCTTACCCTGTTATTCCCCCACATACAGAGTATTCTTTAACTGAATTGGGGTTAGATTTATTCGAAAGGGTGATTCTATTGTGTGACTGGGTTGAGCTGAATTATCAGAGCTCATCCCCTTGATTCATTCTTATAGCAAGGGGCGTTACGCCCCTTGTAGGGTATGGCTCCATTCGTAGCGGTTACAATGTTTTTAGGTTTTGTGCGATTACCTCAGAGAACGGCGTAGTCGGTCGGCCAATAAGCTTAGATAATGCATTACTATCATTAAATAACCCACCCTGTTCAGCCCCTTTATCTGAGTCGGCCAACATATCAGCTAAGGCATCGGGGAGCCCTGCTGATTTGAGCGCTCCGGCGAATTCACTTTCGGACAGGTTGACGTAGTCGACGTGTTTTCCTGATTGTTTAGATATTTCTGCCGCAAATTCTGCGAGAGAGTAGCTCACATCACCAGAGAGTTCATACACACTCTCAGACTTATTCCCTCGACTAATAACCTCTGCGGCCGCGGCAGCATAATCTTGTCGAGAGGCTGACGAAATTCGACCTTCCCCAGCAGCCCCAATGAATGCACCATGTTGAAGAGCCGGCGCAATACTTGCGGCATAGTTTTCGGTATACCAACCATTTCTTAATAATGAAAAATTAATACCTGACGATTTTAACATGGCTTCGGTTGCTCTGTGTTCAATCGCTAGGCCTAGTGTGCTGTTGTCTGCATTTAGAAGGCTGGTATAAGCAATAAAGTTGACGCCGGCATTCTTTGCAGCATCGATGATAGCTGCATGTTGTGCAGTTCGTTGGCCTACTTCACTAGATGAAATGAGCAGGATTTTATCGATATTTTGGAACGCTACATCCAGGGATTCTGGCTTATTGTAGTCCGCAGCTCTTAAGGCGATCCCACGCTCTTTTAGGTCTGCGGCCTTATCAACAGAACGAACAATTGCAACGAGTTGGTCAGCGGGAACTTTCTTTAATAGTTCATTTATAACTAAGCGGCCTAGCTGTCCATTTGCACCAGTAATAGCGATCATGTTTTCTCCAATTAACGTAGTGGTTTACGAGAATGATAAAACAAATGCTTACTAAAGGTAAGTACTATCATTGTGGTTAGCTTAAGGTGGCATTGTAGTAAATAAACCTTATTCCACTGATCCCGCGCAATTTCCCACAATTTTGAATCAAGAGGCTCGCTAACGTATTTTTGTTTCTTTGGTTATCAGTCGCATGCCGCTATTTGTGAAAATACTTATTGAACGGATATTCCCAGCTGCTACTCAGTTGGGTGCATAAAGATTCATCTGTGCCATTTTGAGAGGTTTTGAGGGTGTAAGACGTAGGATTATAATGGGTTACGCCCCAGAATGGCTCTGAGGGCGTTTGAGCGGTGCGCGTAAGAGGGGCTTATGATAAATTTCATACCCTTTATTCAAAATAGTATTAGGAAGGCTTCCGATATACATCAACTATACATTCATTTATAAATCAATGATTTTCATTAAAAAAATAAATATGCGTTGATTTTTCTTCAATTCGGAATGGTATGTTTTTCCCTTTCACCGAAAAACCTTTTTTGTGTAAAGGATAGAACCACTCAAGCCGATATTCAGCCTCATGAGTAAACATATCAGGCTTATAGAACACTAAATCTTCTGGCGAGTTAGTAATAGCCTTCATGGTGTATTGATCATAATAGGTTATATTTTGCCCTCTCATGTGTGAGAGGGAAAACTTCTCACACGCTAAAGCAAGAGGCTCTTCTAGCTGGTCGATATTAAAAGCAATGCATGTATCAGCTTTAAAATCACGATATAACTCAGGGTCGTCTTTTTTACTAATTAGGCAAAAACAATAGCAGTGCCTGGGTTCGACAGTAATGTTTATATCTCCTGAGATGCTTTTGCTGTCTATTCGAATACCGCTAATTTCAAGAATAAAATCGCACCCCTCCCTGATCATGAAGTTTTTTTTCATTTAATTGTCACGCACCTTTTCGTTTTCTAGTCGAGAATAGTGGTTAAGATCGCTAAATTTAATCCCTACATCCCCGTTTATCATTGGGCCCAGATGTTCGGATTTTCCGTATAAATACCTAATATTCATCATCATCGTCCTTAAGGTAGATTTATTTCTGGCATAAAAAACCTAATGCCCCCGTGGTGGGTATATGAAAAATCACGGGGAGCGTAGCGACCATTGCCTAGATCTCTACATTTTTTGCTAAAAAGAATTCCGATTTAACATAATCGTGCTTTTGCACACCGCCGGCTCACAACTCACCGCCAACCCCCCCCTCAACCGCCCAAAAGTGTTACTTTGCCTAGTCAAAACGGGGCGGAAATTGTGTTACCAATTTGTTATCAGAATCGGCCTTTTGGTTTGGTTACTTTATCGGCTCAGCGTCCAATTTTTTCCTAAATGATGAGAACTGGTGGGCCAAACTTAAATCACTATTCATGTAAAAAAACCGCATTAAAGATAACATTATATCGGTTGGTAGCCCTGCCAAGCTGGGCGGTCAGGTTGACCTTCTGCCATCGGCGTTAAATGCAGATAACTCTCCCCGACTTTTTCGAGTAACAAACAATTATCCACGTCTTTCAGATTATCTTTATGCTGTTGGGCCGCGCCAGATAGTAAACGGCTCAATGCCTGTTTTTTTGCCTGCTTCGCATCTTCGGCGACAAAAAGGCCGAATTCGTGCAGTTCAGCTAACGTATCAGGCCGATAAGCCCCGACATTGACGAAAAAAAGTTTCTGCGAAGTGTGAGAGGGCGACTCTCGTAGACTCACACTGTAGCCATCTACCCAAGTGATCTGGGTATAGCCATCAAGATGAACTTTATTTTTATCCCCAAACCATGCTTGTTTTAACACTGGCCAGGCTTCTTCCGGCGTATTAGCGGCAACAAATTGGATATCATGGACTTCGATATTCGACTTCCCAGCATTTCCGCCGAGATAAAACATATATAAATTCACTTGATTCTCCTGATATTGACTGGATTATGCCTCGTATTTTCCAGGGTAGCAGCTTAGTATAGGAACTATAAGACTTTCCTATTACAGCCAGTTGAAAGAGGGATCCATGGCGCAGCTCTCGTATCGATCTCAGTATTACCACGAATTTTTACGCGGTGCGACAACGGTAATCCCCGTTATGATAGGCGTACTACCCTTTGGTTTATTATTAGGTGCCCAAGCTGCACAGAAAGGATTATCTGTCGGCCTACTAAGTTTGATGACCGGGCTAAATTTCGCCGGCGGATCCGAGTTTGCCGCAGTGGCACTCTGGACTTCCACTCCTCATCTCATCACTATCGTCTTAGTCAGTATGCTGGTTAATAGCCGTCACCTCGTGATGGGCGCCTCGCTTGCCCCATACTTGAGTCACCTACCGCGCCGTAAGGCACTACCCGCTCTATTTTTTATGTGCGACGAAAATTGGGCGCTGGCCATGGCCGATGCCACCCGCCGCCGTGCCGCAGGACAAGACCCTGCCTTCAGCCTAAGCTTCTATTTTGGTTTGGCGGTAACGCTTTGGACGGTTTGGTTAGTCTCTACAACTGTGGGTGCCTTAATCGGTCCAGCATTAGGCGATATTAGTCGGTGGGGCTTCGATATGGCGTTTCCAGCCGTATTCTTTGTCTTACTGAAGGGGATGTGGAAAGGAATACGCTGTGCAATCCCTTGGCTAGTGAGTTTGGCCTGTGCAAGCTGGGCTTACCACTACTTACCCGGTGCAGCCTATGTACCCATCGGCGCAGTCACCGGTATCGTTGCCATTTTATTGATGGGAGCCAAAGTGTGAATATATTGCCTGTCGCGACCATTTTATTGATGGCACTGAGTACCTATTTTACCCGCATTCTTGGCTATTTATTATTACGAAATCGTCAACTGAGTCCTCGTATGCAAGCCATAATGGATGCAGCCCCCGGATGCGTGTTAATTACTATTATCTCGCCCTATTTTGTCACCGATAAACCTGCCGATTTATTGGCGTTAGCCATCTCGTTGTTTGCTGCATCACGCTGGGGCTTGTTACCTGTTGTACTGATAAGCGTAGTGAGTACTGCGGTATTGCGTTTTTTGCTATAGCCTCTTGTGCACACTGGATAAATAAGGGGCAATATGTAGTAAGGCTTATTACCCCTTATTGACGCTTTATAGACTACATTCGGTGCGAAACGTTAAATAGGCTCAATTCTATAAAGTACTTATCTAGAACGCTTTTTAACGCTTTCATATGCATGGAGTGAGAGTGCTTATCGAGATCGGCTTGGCTTCGCCATTTTTCTATCATAATAAAATGGTGGCTATGTTCGACATCAACATGCAGCTGATACTCTTCACACCCTTCTTCTTTATGCGTTTCGTCGACCATACTTAGCAGAAGTTCGCGAACAGCTTGTGCATACTCAGGTTTGGTTTTAAGTCGCGCGAGTATTTCGACAGCCATGACATCCCCCTATTCGTCAAAACCCGATAAAACGATTTTACCTTTCGCTTTACCTGATTCAATCAGCTGATGTGCTTGGGTCAGATTCTCGACATTGATAGGACCTAATACCGCATCCAATGTGGTCTGGACTTTTCCATCGTCGACCAAAGTAGCTAGCTGACGCAAGATTTCACCTTGTTGCGCCATATCTTCAGTTTCGAACATGGCGCGCGTAAACATTAACTCCCAATGTGTGGAGATAGATTTACGCTTTAAGGGCAAAATATCTAAGCTAGCTGGATCATCAATTAGACCAAATTTTCCTTGCGGTGCAATGAGTTCGGCAATCTGCTGGACATAGGTGTCAGTCGCATTGGTCGAAAAGACATAGGCAGGCTGAGCCAAGCCCAGCTGAGCGAATTGTTCAGCCAAAGGCTGGTGATGGTTAATAACCTGATCAGCCCCTAAGGACGTCACCCACGACTGGGTCTCTGGGCGGGAGGCGGTAGCGATGACCGTCATATTGGTTCTTGCTTTCAATAGTTGGATAGCAATCGAGCCGACCCCGCCACTCCCGCCAATAATTAAGATTGACCCGGTAGACTGCTGAGTTAAATCGAAACGATCGAATAACATCTCCCAAGCGGTGAGCGCAGTCAGCGGTAGCGCTGCGGCCTCGTTATCCGAGAGCGAGTGAGGGGCGAGGCTAATGATCCGTTCATCCACCGCTTGATATTCGGCATTACTGCCTTCGCGGGTTAAATCACCGGCATACCAAACGCGATCGCCTACTTTAAACTGATTAACCGCACTTCCGAGTTCAACCACCTCACCGACGGCATCCCACCCTAAGATACCCCGTGAGTGTGTCGGAATCGCACCATTTCTCACTTTAGTATCGACTGGGTTAACCGATATTGCAGCAATTTTAACTAAAACATCTCGGGCATTAAGTGTTGGGCGTGCTGTATCAATCGCGAATAATTGATCCGTGGCTTGACCGGTTATGGGTGACAGACATGATATAGCTTTCATTGTAATCTCCTGTTGTTTTCCCCCATAATAGTCGAATAAAGAATTTTAGTTATACCAACACTTTTGAGACATAGTTACAAAAAAGGTACTAATGAATGGCTAAACTGAAACACTCAAGATTCGATTGCACACCAGGCTGTTCGGTCGAAGCGGCAATTGGATTATTAGATGGGAAATGGAAGAGTATCGTGCTGTGGCATCTACTCACGGACGAAGTTCTACGCTTTAGTACGATGAGAAAAAGGATCCCTACCGTTACCCCTAATGTGCTCACTCGGCAACTACGGGAGTTGGAAGAAGACGGGCTAATTGTACGCAAGGTATTCGCCGAAGTGCCGCCACGGGTCGAATATCGCTTGTCACCCTTAGGTAAAACGTTAACGCCTATATTAGAAGCATTGAAAGCGTGGGGAGACGAAAATATCGATCTCTACGGTAAGGCAATACCTAAACTGGAGTCGCCGAGTGATGTTGGGGTAGATAACCCGCTGTGAATATAGCGAAGCGTAATAAAATTAATATCACCTTTGTTCCACTAAAGTACTACTTTTGGACGATTGTAGGGATTTAGGTAGTGGGTGGTATGAAAGTAAGATAAGTTTAGGGAAATTAATTTGAGAAGAATCAATCAATTTCAGTGAGTAGTACAAATACTAATTCAAGTATCATTAAATAATCCGCCGTATAGCTTTGATTAAAAAAAACCATCTGCTAAGGTGTCAAGTCTATAAACGCCATCGTAATTGTTGAGTTAGTGTATTTCTAATTTATTAATCCCCCACTCAATTAGAAGGATGTTGGTCTACTCATGAATGTTAATAGGGCTACAACCATAGGATTAACAGCTATTGTGCTTTGGAGCACTATAGTCGGTCTTATCCGCAGTGTTACTGGAGAGCTCGGTGCCGTTGGGGGAGCTGCGATGATATATACGGTAAGCTCATTCATTTTGTTATTAGTGATAGGTTTCCCTAAAATTTCGATTTTTCCACGTAAATATCTTTTTTGCGGCGGACTTCTTTTTGTAGCTTATGAACTTTGTCTTTCCCTCTCAGTCGGGTTCGCTAAATCGGACACACAGGCTATAGAAGTTAGTATGGTGAATTATCTATGGCCCAGTCTGACATTATTACTCGCTACCATCACTGACGGAAAGAAGTTACGGCCACTCATGCTGGTTGGAATGTTGGTGTGTATCACTGGTGTAGGTAAGGTTATTGGTGGTGAACATGGCCTTTCAGCGCCGGCCGTTATTGAAAATATAGCTTCTAACCCTCTCAGCTATGGTCTTGCTTTTTTCGGTGCAATAATATGGAGTATCTACTGTGTATTAACCAAAAAAGTAGCGAATGGCTGTAATGGTATTACTTTATTTTTCATGCTCACCGCTGCAGTGCTGTGGCTAAAATTTTTTATGACCAACAACCTAACAATGGCTTTTTCGCCCATGGTATTTATTAACCTTATTATTGTTTCTTGCGCGATGGGGCTGGGGTATGCCGCATGGAACACAGGCATTATCCATGGTAACGTAACCGTTTTAGCGACTTCATCCTACTTTACGCCGGTACTTTCGGCACTATTCGCCGCTCTATTATTAGGTGAGTCTCTCGGATATACCTTCTGGGAGGGGGCATTAATGGTAAGTGTGGGATCAATAATCTGTTGGTGGGCGACTCGAAAAAAATCTTCAAATAATTAATTTTTTACTATCCTGGCTATTTAACACCTTATTTTATCGGAATTATTTAGCCTAGTAACGTTATTAATATTTTTAAAAAAATCGATATTCAATATTAGTATATTGTTGTCAAATTTCTGCTAAATTTATTCGATAATAAAATAGATAACCAGTTTGATAAAATAGTAGCCTAAGCGCACAGACCAAAAGCCCTAAGAATTATTTAACCACCTAGACGATACTTAGGGGTTAGACGAGTTGATGACTGCTGGCTGGTATTTCGGGCAGATTTGACAGAAAAAAATTCTCCCGACTTTACGATATCGTAATCCCAGATAATATAACCGAAGATGAAATTCTAGGTTGGCTAGACGATATTTTTCATGAGGCAGCGACTGATCGCCACCCTAATATAAAAAGGGTCGAATGATGGAAATTCATATATTAAATGCCCAAGGCAGACTAACGCCCTACATAGAGTTCATCGATCGTACCCTGAGGGATACTTATCGGCTAGCATCAGAGCGACTAAGATTGCCGCCAATCGACGTGATCGTTAAATGTGGAAGCTATGTAATTCCAGAAAAAGGTATTATGGGATATTGCCCTGAAGAACATGCAATTTATCTCACGATTGATCCATCTAGTCCTCCATTCCAAAAAACTGGCAAAGAATCGCTCAAAAGGATTTTCGCACACGAACTGCACCACTCGGCTAGGTGGGGAGCGGCTGGATACGGAGATACTTTGGGTGGCGCTATTTTGTCGGAGGGACTTGCAGGGCATTTTGTATTGGAGCTCTTCAAAGGCTCCCCGGAACCTTGGGAAATAATAAGTTGGGACACATTACCTGCTTATTTTAAGTTTGCATTCGAGCAGTGGCACTCAAAAAATTACAATCATAATGACTGGTTTTACGGAACAGGTGATTTCCCTCGATGGTTAGGTTATTCACTCGGCTTCCGCTTAGTTTCCTCTTATTTACGTTTAGAAAAAACCTCAACCCCATCCTCTCTCATAGGCGTGTGTCCCGATAGTTTTATAGCGAGGTTAAAAAACGAGAATTGGGTAAATTTTTTACAGGTTTGAAGAAAAAAACCAGCCTATTTAGCTGGTTTTTTAATATAAAAATATCTCTCGACCCTACCGCTACTCTACCGTTACCGACTTCGCCAAGTTACGAGGTTGGTCGACATCCGTCCCTTTAATCAGCGCGATATAATAAGAAAGCAGCTGTAATGGAATGGTATAGATGATCGGCGCAAGGACTTCTTCAACATGTGGCAGAGGAATAATCTTCATATTCGGGCTATCACTAAAACCAGCATCTTGATCGGCGAAGACATAGAGTAAGCCACCGCGAGCGCGTACCTCTTCGATATTGGATTTTAATTTTTCCAGTAGTTCGTTATTTGGCGCAACAATAATTACCGGCATATCAGCATCCACCAGCGCCAAGGGTCCGTGTTTTAACTCGCCCGCCGCATAGGCTTCGGCATGAATATAGGAGATTTCTTTAAGCTTCAATGCCCCTTCCATCGCGATAGGGTACTGATCGCCACGACCTAAGAACAATGCATGATGCTTATCAGAAAAATCTTCTGCCAGACTCTCAATATTTTTATCTTGCGATAAAATTTGTTCAATGCGTCCAGGTAACGCTTGCAGCGCATGAATAATCTCATGTTCTACAGATTCAGGCTTACCATTCAGGCGAGCCATCTGTGCCACCAGCATCAACAATACGGTTAATTGAGTGGTAAAGGCCTTGGTAGAGGCTACGCCAATCTCCGTTCCCGCCTTAGTCATTAAGGCCATATCCGATTCACGTACCAGAGAGGAGCCGTTAACGTTACAAATCGTCAGCGCGCCTAAATAACCGATCTCTTTAGATAAGCGTAGCGCGGCAAGGGTATCGGCCGTTTCGCCAGACTGCGATAAGGTAATGAGTAAGCTGTCGGGGCGTACCACCGATTTGCGGTAGCGGAATTCCGAGGCTATCTCGACATCACAAGGTACGCCAGCAATCGCTTCGAACCAGTAACGGGAGACTAAACCTGAATTGTAAGAGGTTCCACAGGCAACAATTTGGATATGCTTTGCGTGGGAGAGTAGCGCTAGCCCCGATTCACCTAATTCGCTGAGATCGATTTGTCCATCATGAAAACGCCCTTGCAGGGTATTTTTAATCGCGATCGGCTGTTCGTAGATCTCTTTTTGCATATAGTGACGGTATAGGCCTTTATCGCCAGCATCATATTGAGCTGAAGACTCAATGACTGCACGGGTCACAGGCGTTTCATCACGTTGGAATAAGCTTACGGTACGGCGAGTGACCTCAGCGACATCACCTTCTTCTAGAAAGATAAAACGACGGGTCACGGGTAACAAAGCTAGCTGATCGGAGGCAACAAAATTCTCTCCAACTCCTAGGCCAATCACCAGTGGGCTACCTGAACGTGCAGCGACCAGTACCGAAGGATCATTACTGTCCATAATAACCATACCGTAGGCGCCGCGTAGTAATTTAATCACGCGTTGTACTACTTCACGTAGGCTACCACCGTGCATTTTCTGCTGCTGGTGGATTAAGTGAGCAACCACTTCGGTATCGGTTTGTGAGGTAAAAACATAACCATCGGCCAGTAGCGATGGCCGTAACTCATCGTGGTTCTCGATGATACCGTTATGTACCAATACGATGTTATGAGAGACGTGTGGGTGAGCATTCACTTCGGATGGAACGCCGTGCGTTGCCCAGCGTGTATGAGCGATGCCCGTCCCTCCGGAGACTGGTTGCTGCTCGACCGCATCCACCAGCGCCTGCACCTTACCTAAACGACGAACGCGCGTTAAATGACCCTGTTGGTCAGTCACTGCTAAGCCAGAGGAGTCATAACCGCGATACTCCAAACGGCGTAGCCCTTCTACTAAAATTTCAGCAATATCACGCTGTGCTACCGCACCCACTATTCCACACATAACATTATCCTAAACTGTTTGAATGTAAGTCGTTTTCACGAGTCACTTTTCTTTCTTGAGGGCTGCCAATCGGCTTTACTTAACTGTTCTTTGGGGTTGTAGGCCAACGATGCTGAGGCAATATCACGCATAACCGTGGTGCCCGCAGCAATTGTCACGCCGTCACCGACCGTAACCGGTGCAATAAGTTGAGTATCAGATCCCACAAAGACGTGATCACCAATCACCGTTTGGTACTTATACTTACCATCGTAATTACAGGTAATAGTTCCTGCGCCAATATTGACCTCACTACCAATAGTCGCATCGCCAAGGTAGCTCAAATGGCCAGCTTTCGTCCCTTTGCCCAACTGAGATTTTTTAACTTCGACGAAATTACCGACATGAACCTCTGCCGCCAGCTCCGCACCTGGGCGTAACCGAGCAAACGGGCCGACAGTACAATCGATGTCTAGCTGAGCGCCATCAATAACGCTATAAGGGCTTATTTCAGTGTTATCGCCAATCACACTATTGCGGAGAATGCAGCCAGCGCCAATTTTAACGTTATTTCCCAGCACCACATCCCCTTCGATGATGACGTTACAGTCAATTTCCACATCACGACCATGGGTTAAGTTGCCACGGAGATCGAACCGTGTGGCGTCGCGTAGCATTACACCCGCGAGTAACAGCTGCTCTGCGCGATCGTATTGATAGACACGCTCAAGTTGTGAGAGCTGTAAACGGTTATTTACGCCTTCCGTTTCACTCTGCTTGGTAGGATGTACCGCGCGAATTTCACGTCCTTCGCGGTAAGCAAGCTCAATAATATCGGTAATATAATATTCACCCTGAGCGTTGTTATTCGTTAACTGACTTAACCAACGCTTTAGGTCTCCACCGTTCGCCAACAAAATACCAGTGTTGACTTCGTTAATGGTGAGCTGGTCGGCTGAGGCATCTTTTTGCTCAACAATACCGGTTATCGCGTCCTGATCACGAAGAATACGGCCATAACCGGTCGGATTATCAGTAATTACCGTCAGTAGAGCGATACCCCCTTGGGGTTTTGAAGCCTGTAACCGGCGTAAGGTATCGGCTGCAATAAGCGGTACATCGCCATAGAGCATCAGGATATCTTCATCATCGCTGAATGCGGGGGCCGCTTGTTGCATAGCGTGGCCAGTACCGAGCTGCTCGGCTTGATATACCCAATGCAACGCGGGATCGGCTAAATAATTTTTTAATAATTCGCCGCCATGACCATAAACAAGATGGATATTTTTCGCTTCGAGGACTTTCGCCGTATCAATGACGTGCTGCACCATCGGTTTACCTGCCAAGTGATGTAACACTTTCGGGAGGTCAGAATACATCCTTGTACCCTTGCCTGCTGCAAGGATCACCACACTCATTGCTCTACTAGACATACAGATCCTAATTCGTTAATACGCTCGAAAAGCGTGACGCTTTACGACACAGAATACACCATATTTCCCATACCAAAATGAGATATTGTTAAGAAAAACAACTAAAAAAAATGCCAGCCGGTGAGGGCTGGCATGATTCAGAGCACTAGGCCTGATTACATCGCTTTTCTGGTCAGTTCAATGACCCGCAGCTTGGCAATCGCTTTCGCCAGTTCCGCAGAAGCCAGAGCATAATCAACATCAGTGTTGTTTTTGCTCATAGACTCTTCAGCTTGACGCTTCGCTTCAAGCGCCTGCGCTTCATCTAACTCTTCGCCACGAACAGCGGTATCCGCCATTACGTTAACGTCGTTAGGCTGAACTTCCAAGATACCGCCAGAGAGATAAATGATCTCTTCGCTATTATCTTGTTTAACGATACGAACCAAACCAGGCTTAATGGCGGTCAGTAACGGGGTATGGCCATGGAAAATTCCTAGCTCACCTTCGCTACCTGACACCTGGATATGTTGAACAACACCAGAGAACATCTCTTTCTCTGCGCTGACAACAGTCAGGTGAAAACTTTTAGCCATAATTATTCTCCTGGAAACTGTAATTACAGTTTCTTCGCACGCTCAACGGCTTCTTCAATGGCACCAACCATGTAGAATGCCTGCTCTGGTAGGTGGTCGAATTCACCTTCCATGATGCCTTTAAAGCCACGGATAGTATCTTTCAGAGAAACATACTTACCTGGTGCGCCAGTAAAGACTTCTGCAACGAAGAACGGCTGAGACAGGAAGCGCTGAATCTTACGAGCACGGGAAACCAGTAGCTTGTCGTCTTCAGACAGTTCGTCCATCCCAAGGATAGCGATGATGTCTTTCAATTCTTGGTAACGTTGCAGTAATGACTGAACGCCACGTGCCGTGTCATAGTGATCTTGACCCACGATTAATGGATCCAGCTGACGACTGGTAGAATCCAGTGGGTCAACCGCTGGGTAGATACCCAGAGAAGCAATTTGACGGCTCAGTGTCACCGTTGAATCTAAGTGAGCAAAGGTGGTCGCTGGTGATGGGTCAGTCAAGTCATCCGCAGGAACGTAGACTGCTTGAACAGAGGTGATTGAACCCGCTTTAGTCGAAGTGATACGTTCTTGAAGAACACCCATCTCTTCTGCCAAGGTTGGTTGGTAACCTACTGCTGAAGGCATACGACCTAACAGAGCTGATACTTCGGTACCGGCTAGGGTGTAGCGGTAGATGTTGTCAACGAACAACAGTACGTCACGACCTTCGTCACGGAATTTCTCAGCCATAGTCAGACCGGTCAACGCAACGCGCAGACGGTTTCCTGGTGGCTCATTCATCTGACCATATACTAACGCTACTTTATCGATAACGTTAGAGTCAGTCATTTCGTGATAGAAGTCGTTACCTTCACGGGTACGCTCACCAACACCGGCAAACACTGAGTAACCTGAGTGCTCGATCGCGATGTTACGGATCAGTTCCATCATGTTTACGGTTTTACCTACACCCGCACCACCGAACAGACCCACTTTACCGCCTTTCGCAAATGGACAGATCAGGTCAATGACCTTGATACCTGTTTCCAGAAGCTCAGTGGAGTTTGCTAGCTCTTCGTAGCTTGGTGCAGGACGGTGGATAGCGTTAACTTCCACAGTACTACCGTCTTCATTCTTCAGCTCACCTTTCATATCGATAGGTTCGCCCAGAACGTTCATGATACGTCCGAGAGTTGCTTTACCGACTGGAACCTGAATAGGTTTAGCCAAGTCAGTTACTTGAAGGCCACGCTTCAAGCCATCAGAAGTACCCATTGCAATCGTACGAACAACGCCGCCACCTAACTGCTGTTGAACTTCCAGCACTAAGCGAGCATCGCCATTTTGAACCTCAAGAGCATTGTACACTTGTGGTACTGCATCTTGAGGGAATTCGACGTCAACGACCGCGCCGATAATCTGGACAATCTTTCCAGTTGCCATCTTGAATCCTCTACCTAATTCGTTACCTGGTTAAACCGCGGAGGCCCCCGAGACGATCTCGGTAAGTTCCTGGGTGATGCTGGCCTGACGAGCTTTGTTGTAAACCAACTGGAGCTCTTTGATCAGCTCTCCGCCGTTGTCGGTTGCGGCTTTCATCGCCACCATACGTGCGGCCTGCTCGCTGGCTAGGTTTTCCACGACACCCTGATAAACCTGAGATTCGACATAACGGCGCAGCAAAGTATCCAGCAACGCTTTCGGATCGGGTTCGTACAGGTAGTCCCACGTTTTCGACTTCAAGTCCGCTTCGCCTTCAGCTGGCGGTAACGGCAGCATCTGGGTAACGGTTGGGGTCTGGGACATCGTGTTGTTAAATTTATTGCTAACGACATAAAGCTTGTCGATACGACCTTCGTCGAAGGCTTGTAACATCACTTGGACTGGACCGATGATATCAGCCAGTGCAGGTTTATCGCCTAAGCCACTTGCTTGAGCAACAACGTTACCGCCTACAGCTTTGAAAAATGAGAGTCCTTTAGAACCGATAATGGCCAGATCGCTCTGAACACCTTTATCAGACCAAGCTTTCATCTCTGTCATTAATTTTTTGAACAAGTTAGTGTTCAAACCACCACAAAGCCCGCGGTCGGTAGAAACGACCAAATAGCCGACGCGCTTAACGTCACGCTCATCCAGGTAAGGGTGCTTGTATTCCAGATTTCCTAACGCTAAGTGACCGATCACTTTGCGAATAGTCTCTGCATACGGACGGCTGGCTGCCATGCGTTCCTGCGATCTACGCATTTTGGAGGCGGCTACCATTTCCATCGCTTTGGTGATTTTCTGCGTATTTTTTACGCTTCCAATCTTACTACGTATCTCTTTTGCGCCGGCCATGAGCTTCTCCTCAAAGTCAGGCGGCCTGCTTACTCAGCAAGCCGCAAGACATTACCAGGACTGGGTTTTCTTGAACGTTTCGAGGAGAGCGTTGAACTTCCCTTCGATTTCGCCGTTGTAATTACCAGATTGGTTGATTTCCTGCATCAGTTCCGCATGCTCGCGAGCAGCGTAAGCTAACAGAGCAGATTCAAAACTGCCGATTTTAGACAGTTCAACATCGCCTAGGAAGCCACGCTCAGCAGCAAACAGAACCAGACCCTGTTGAGAAACAGACATTGGCTCGTATTGCTTTTGCTTCAGCAACTCAGTCACTTTCTGACCGTGATCTAATTGCTTGCGAGTCGCTTCATCAAGATCTGATGCGAATTGGGAGAATGCTGCCAATTCACGGTACTGTGCTAATGCGGTACGAATACCACCAGACAGTTTCTTGATGATTTTGGTCTGCGCTGCACCACCCACACGAGATACAGAGATCCCTGGGTTAACGGCAGGACGGATACCGGAGTTAAATAGGTTCGATTCTAAGAAGATCTGACCATCGGTAATTGAGATTACGTTAGTCGGAACGAACGCAGAAACGTCACCCGCTTGAGTTTCGATGATTGGTAGCGCGGTTAATGAACCTGTCTTACCTTTCACTGCACCTTTAGTGAAGTTTTCAACATACTCAGCGCTAACACGTGAAGCACGCTCTAGCAGACGAGAGTGGAGATAGAAAACATCACCAGGGAACGCTTCACGTCCTGGTGGACGACGTAGTAGCAGTGAAATTTGACGGTAAGCAACAGCTTGCTTAGACAGATCATCATAAACGATCAGCGCGTCTTCACCACGGTCACGGAAGTATTCACCCATCGCACATCCTGCGTAAGGCGCAAGATATTGCAGTGCAGCCGATTCAGATGCTGAAGCGACGACAACGATAGTGTTAGACAGCGCACCGTGCTCTTCTAATTTACGAACAACGTTCGAAATAGTTGATGCTTTCTGACCGATAGCAACGTAAACACATTTGATGCCTGAATCGCGTTGGTTGATGATTGCATCGATCGCCATCGCGGTTTTACCGGTTTGACGGTCACCGATGATCAGCTCACGCTGGCCACGGCCGATTGGAATCATCGCATCAACCGCTTTGTAACCTGTTTGTACAGGCTCATCAACAGATTGA
>DWRH01000114.1:0-16310 GCA_022318365.1 Anthoptus insignis
TTATATATAAAAATTGCTATGGAAGTGAAGAAATAGTTTCTTTCCGGTTTAACAAGATTTTTTTCTTGTTCGACGCTCCTAAGGTAATGTCCTTCCATTCCTTTGATTTTCTTTCCTTTAATGATCCTCTTAAACTTGCAGCATCACATTTTATTCTTAAAGTTTGCGGTGGACTTTGTATTGTAATTTGATTTGCCTTATATACCCCCATAGGTAGTAAACCTGTTTCTTTGTATCCGAGAAAAATTTGTAAATTACCCTTAAGTTCTAAAGCGCTAGAGTTATAACTAATATATATCTCAGCTTCGTCACTTGTAGTACCGGATCCATCAGTAACACGTAATAATATTAAACTCTTTTTTAAAACCTCTGTTACTGGGTTATTTTTTGCTACTATATCAAAGTCTGGTGTCATTCATCTAAAATATTTATAACAGATTCTTTCGATATTTTCTGAATTTTAGGAAGCTTAATCCTTAATCCAGCAGGCAAAAAACTTCCATGTTCTGCAAGGCCTGGATTTTCAAGCAATACTTCCTCCACTGCTCCACTACTGTATCCATAATGTTTCCAACAAATCAGATCTAACATTTCGTTTTCTTTGGTGTAATAATAAATCATTTATTGTAACTTTTTAACTTCAAAATAAACTCAACTTTTCTTGGTTTTCCATCAGGAAAAAATAATATCTGTTTTTCTTCTACATTAGTAATGACAAAATTCCCAAGTACATTTCCTGAATTATCAACCAGAACGTGTGGTTCTTTAGTATCACGTATATTTTTTAGCTGTTCTAAGCCATTACTCTGATAACGTGGATAAATTACTCCTGTCAAATCAATACATTCAATTCCTGAGCCAATGTTTTGTAGCGACGTTTTTTCAATACATTCAATTGTATACCACCTTTCTTCTTTAATGTATCTTAGGCTTGTTAGTTCAAGCTTACATTTCCCAAGCAACATTAATGCAACTCTTCAACTATATCAAAAAGTGCTCCACGTGCTTGTTCTCTAAACCTTTCTATTACTGCATCAGCAACACTGCGCACATCTTCAGACTTAATGTTGATATTAAACGTTTGATAGAATGCTTGGTTATATACTTTCGATTCCCTATTTTCATATCTACTTTTCTTGAATGCTTTCTCAACTTCTTCTTGTTCTATAGCTCTTTTTTCTTCTATAACACTTTTAATTTTAAAATTCTCAAAATTGCTTTTGCTATTTTCTGAAAATTGTTTAATAGCACTATTATTTGTCAATGAGGTTCCGTTACTGAAAATGCTATTTTTAGAAAGCTCATTAACAACATTTCCATTATTTTCAAATTTTCTAATCGGACTATTCTCAGCAAATATACTACTTACTGTATTTCCCATCCATGAAAAAGCTTCTCCTATAGGTTTAATGAGTGATTTCCAAAAGCTAGAGAAAAAGTCTTTCACTTTTTGCCAGTTAGTGATAACAAGAGCTGCACCAGTGACAAGACTTGCTACTAAAAGTCCAATCGGGCTACTCATTACAGCAAACGTTATTGCTCTTATCCCTGTTATTACTGCAGGAAAAACTATACTTGATAAAGATGAAAATGTTGCCAGTATCGTTGCTTTAAGACCAAAAATTGTACTTCCTAATAAAGTAATTCCATAGCCTACTCCCACTACTAAGACTTTCAAACTTATCAAAGCTGCTAAAGTACTCATGATTGCCATAGTTAAAGTTGGATGTTTTTCTGCAAAAGAAGCTATACGCTCTGTTATTGTTTTCAAACTTCCAGCTACATAATTTAAAGTAGGTAACATTACTGACCCTAGATTCATGCCAGCTTCAAATACTGCATTTTTAAGTAATTGTAATTTATTAGCTGTAGTATTTGCCCGATTGTTAAATTCGTCCTGCATTGAAGCGTTATATTTTTCTTTATCAGCTAAATGTTCAATAGCTTTCTTGTAAATGTCTAAGCTTCCTACTAAAAGAGCAATGTCATCTTGAAACCCAGCACCAAATAGATTCATAAGAATACCGGCACGCTCTTGATCGTCTATTCTTTTTAAAGTTTCAAGGAATTGTAATATTGCCTCTTGAGGATTTTTTTTAATAGTTTGTTCGAGCTCTTCTATACTTGTTCCCATCTCATCTAATGCATCGTGAAATTCAGGACTTTGCTCTCTTGCGGTCTGTAATTTACTAAGAAAGTTATTTATAGCAGTTGCTGCTTTTTCAGGTTGTTTACCTAAGCTTATGAACGCACTTGCTAAGCTACTTGCTTGATCAATTTCTAAACCAAACTGTTTAGCATTACCACCAATTCTATTCAGTGTAAGAACCATTTCCTTAGCTTTGGCAGCAGTATTATCTGAAAGATGGTTTATTATGTTACCTACATTTTCCATACCATCAACTTTAATTCCATAGACATTGGATATTTTCGCAATAGCATTACCAGCTTCTTCTGAAGACATGTCAAACGCTGTGGTCATTTTAGCAACTACTGTTGTAAACTTCATAAGATCATCTTTGTCAATACCAAGTTGACCACCACTTGCAGCTATTTGTGCTAATTCTGCAGCTGACAAGGGTATTTCACGAGACAACTTTTTGAGCTCTTGAGCAAATTTATTAGCTTCATCTTTTTTACTATCAAACCTTACTACTTTCTTTACATCAGCAATAGCCGATTCAAAATCAATCGCAACTTTAACTGGAGCTGCAAGCGAAAGACCTAGCCCAATAGTCTCTATAATTTGTGACTTAAAATGTGCTTTACTTGCTAAAAAACTTTGGTGACTACGTATTGCAGACCCAAGCTTACCATACTTACCTTTTAGCACTTCAATAGAAGAACCAAGTTTATATTGATCACTTACTAATGACTTAATATTTCTTCCACTTTTCCTTACTTCTTCATTGAATGAATGTAAAGCATCTCTCTTTCTTAAGTATGCCTCTTTTGCTTTTGTTGCAGAAAATTTAGCTTTATCAAACTCAGCTTTTAAAGTTTTGCTTGGTTTCTCTATTGCTTTCATTTGTTTAGCTAAAGATTTTACTTGATCTTCAAAGCCCTTCCATGACCTTCTGCTAGTTAAAACATCACTACCTAACTGCTTAAATTTTGATACTGATTTTAAAGATGAATCAAGCTTTCTTATATTCTCACCAAGATTAGAGAGTTGACTACTACTTCCTTTCATTACAGTATTAAAACTGCCATCTAAAACTGCTCCGATTTTTATAGATAACGTTGACATTTAGACCTCTTTGCTATTTCTGCCCATAAGATAAATTCGTTAATTTCCATTTCAAGTATTTGTTCAACCCCGCCTCCTACAACAGAGCTGAACATTAATACTTCTAATCTCAAGTTTTTTGGATAATCGGTGGAAAAAAATCCTTTAATACCTCTTGAATTTTCACATAATCAGCAATATCTAACTCTTCAATTGCTTCTTTTGCAACTGATGTCAAATTGGCAGTCAAAGTTACTTCTTTACTAAGGTCACTACCATTTAAGCGTTCAATTGCAAGATAATCTCTAACTTTTGGACGTCTAATGGTAAGTTCTGAGACAGAAATTCCATCAACTGTTATTGGGTTATTAAGTGTTATAGCTTGCATGTTCCTCCTTAAAAATTAATTAAATAAAAGTCTATATCGGCTTTTACATAACTAATTTTTTTACTATAGTTTTTGTGTTTGATTAACGATCCTTTATACTAAATTTCTCAATATAAAGATGATAGTAGGGGTTATTTTTCCTCAACTTGAATTAATTCTTGAACTTCATCGACAGAAAGACCTGTACACTTGACAATAGTGCTAATATCAACATTATTAGTCAACATCGCCCTTGCAACTTCAATCTTTCCTTCAATCTTTCCTTCAATCTTTCCTTCAATCTTTCCTTCAATCTTTCCTTCTTTTTTGGCATCATCAAGTTTTTGAGCAAGAACAGCTTGTTCATCACGAATACGCTTGACCTCTTGTTCGTAGGCTATAAATTCTTTTTCTGACCAGTTGAACCTATTTAGCTCTTCATAAGCTTTTTTGATTATTACGTCATTTCCTATTATCCTTTCCAGCTCTTCTTCACCTGTTTCGTCAGCGTGCTTAAAAAAATATACCCACTTCTCAACTATATTTGAAAGCTGATCTTCTTTAGTTTTGGGAAATTTAGGCAATTCAATAAATACAAAGTAAAAATCTTTTAGATCATGTTCATTAGTATCTTCATCGCGAATAGTGTGCTTTGATTTATACTCAGACTTATCAGGAAACAGTATACAATCTGCTATAGCAATAAAAATAATTTCCTTAAGATCATGGTATTGATCACCCTTGTCAGCTTGTCTTGAATAGGCTTTAGCAGCATAGTACTGAGCTCGTTTTTCAAAGCCTTTGGTTTTAGCGACCTGCATCTCAATTATCCATTGTACTCCTGTTGAATCTCTACATAGCACATCAACAATACTTTGTTTTTTAGATGCAATATCAGGATCTTGAATAGTACTTAAAAATTCTATATCCTGTATTGCATTTTTGCCAGTAAAGCTCAAAATATCATTTAGAAAGTGAATGAGGATATCTTTATTCTTTTCAGTACCAAAGATACGGCGAAATGCTATATCATTTTTAGGGTCGAGAAATTTAGATAAAGCCATAGCAAAAATTCCTAAAAACCGTTAATAATTATACAGTATTATTAGTAATTTTTCAATAAAAAAGTGGTTGTATGAAAAAGCATCCATCTATTCCATTAAATCCCTAGAATCGTTTGCAGCAAGGCCATTTGATCAACACCATTTATCTTTCTAATCATATTTTCAGCATCGATTTCTATCAATTCATTGCCACCTATAGTAAGTTTGTAGTAATGGGCAGCTACAGTGCATTTAAGAGTGGCTTTTTCAGCAGGTTTCCAGCTACCAAAATCAAATTCTCTGAATATTCCCCTGAGATTGATTACTACAGCTTCAATATCGTTACTACCACTCCCTTGCATTCCACCACGGAGCGTCAAAGCTACTGAATTCCCATCTATCAAACCGAAAAGCCTAAATAGTTCTGAATCATACTCTGCAAAAGTAAAATCAGCTTCAAGCTTTTCCATGCCCATATCAACGCTAATTGGTATGTCCATACCCCCTGCACGGTATTCTTCTGTTTTGATAGTGAGCTTCGGCAAGGTTATTTCATCTATTTTTCCTGCATAACCACGACCATCAACGAATACGTTAAAATTTCTCAGTATTTTCGGTAACACTTTGCTTTCTCCTAACTTATATTTACAAGATGAGACCTGAATATTATTTGCTCAGCCGGATATGGCGGTGTAAACTCAAAATCAAAAAACACTTTTCCACTTGCAATGTTTGCAGGTGTGTTGAGTTCTGGGGTTGCATAACATTTTCCGCTAATAATCGCTCCTTGCGCTTTTAAATTGGCCAAGTAAGAATTCACCCCCTCAATCACATCATCTATATAAGTTTTGGTAATATTGCGATCAACTGCCCATAAATGAGCTCGAAGTAGACTATCGTTGATTAAATCTGCAGTCCTTCTCACTGACAAAAAAGCCCATTTTGAGTCATTTGAACATGTTCTATTTCCCCAAAGCCTATAGCCATTTTGATGAATTATCGTTGTTACTTCATTTTCATTCAAGTGGTTTGCTCTACAATTTATATTACCGAGCGTAAAATCAATAGGCCTGCTTGTTCCAACAATACCATTTATCTCTTTATTTGAAGGTGAGTGCCAGAAGCCTTGCTCGCTATCTATCTTAGCTATTAAACCAGCTACAAATGAACTTGGAGGCAAGATTTCTTCTTTTCCTTCGATAAGTACCTTAACCCATGGATCAACCACGTAAACTCTTGAGCTGCCTACACTTTTTCTCCACTTTATTGCTTCTTCATCATTGGTATTTGGACCATCTGCTACTATTATGCTTCTCAGTTTTTCTGCTACAGAAATTAATGCTGCAACTACTGGATTTTTGCCATCTTCTGGGAGTTGGTGAGTAAATTGAGGTGCAATGAGTATTCTTGGCGCAACATGAACTATACTTTCACTGCTTAAGAACGCTTGAATGCCTTGATAATCCCCGGTTTCTTTATCAACACCGCCAATTACATTTCTCAGCGTTTCTTCTTTTTTTAATTTTGGATCACTTTCTTCAACTCGAATAACTACTACTGTTGCACCAATCTGGGAAAATATTCCATTTACTGCAGAAGGTAAACTGCCACTTTTCCCAAGTTTTGCTGCTTCCTTTAAACTTCCTGCTATTAATATTGGTTTATTCAGTGGAAACTTTTGCCCGTCAGCATCAGGTGCAGTACCAATTACGCCAATTACCGATGATTTAGCTGTTTGTACTGTCCTCGCTCCTGAGGTAACCTCGATAACATTTACTCCATGTAGAAACTGTTCTGTCATCTTTTGCCCCTTTTTAGCTCTCTTTGCATTTTTTGTTTACAATCATCTAGCAAAGTTTGCAGCTCTTCTTTATTCTTGGCTCCCTCAATTTTTCTCTTGGCTACATCTTCAAGTTCTTCACATTTGATTATTGCTTTTTCTGCTTTTTTGGCTTTTTCCTCGATTATTCTTGCCATTTCAATAACTGTAATACCACGTACTTTTGCTAAAGGCTCTATAATTTCTGCATCCTTTTCATTCATAGATTCTGGTGCTGCTAGAATGCTTTTTGCGGCTTTTTCTTGTATTTGATACGATTTAGCTTTTTGGTGAGAATGACCTGCGTATTGGTGAGTATAGTTATCATAATAAGCACGAAGATTAGAAAGTGCAGAAAACTTCGCATTTTGCAGTAACTCCAATTCAATGTCTTCTTGATTTCGCTGAGCAATTTCTCCTCCCTCTGTTAAACAATAACTTTTTTGCCAATCAAAATTCTTTGGCGCCTCGTACCAATCATTTCCAGCTGGCTTGTTTTCAAGTGTTGTTGTTTCAATCTGCTTGTGGTTTTCAAAACGTATATAAATAGTCATAAATTCCTCCTCATTGCCATATTTGATTAGTTCGTTCTAATCCTGGACATTGCCAAGCTTTTAGCGTTCTCTCCACATCTACTTCAAGTCCTGTAGTTAGAACATTGCTACGTATGTTATAAATCCCCCACTGAATAAATTGACCATAGTTGTGTACATAATTTGATGCAAGCATACCTTGACTAACTTGTGTTCTGGAATACAGGTAAGATGATGTGTAAAGTAATATTGCAACTGTTTTTCCTGCTGGAATCTCCACATTACCAGATCCAGCTAATTTGCTATCAGAACTCGTGTATTGGTAAACATTTTTCCATACTATTTTTGAAATACTTGATTTATTAGAATTAGTGTTATCAGGAGTTCCCACAAATAATCCTGCTCCCCCATACTCCGTACTCGAATATGATGATCCAACAAATTCTATTGCTTTATTTATGTTCACATTGGTTGTATTTTTTACAAATACTACTCCAAGTGCAGCATATGGGTAATAGTATATCTCATCATAACTACCAGAAAAACTTTTTGTGCATAACTCTCCGTAAATAAATGTTCCTTTACTTCCCTCTATAAAACTGAGTTGTCTTGGTCGATAAAAACTAACGTAATCTGTATCGTATGTATGGCTACCTGCTAGTAGTTGTAACATATAGTCAGTTTTTGTTATATCACTACTCCACTTTCCAAGCTCTGTCATAAAAGTTCCGTGGCCAAAGTAATTATTTTTTCTGCCAAGTACACCAAATAAGAAAGGTAATGACCCTGGTTCAACCATGTTGCGCTTTCTTATTTCATTTATAAGAGACACTTTTAACTGTTCATCCCGAGTTTTTACCTCATTAGAGATGTTTTCAATTCGAGTTTCTATTTCTCCTATAATTGATGAGCCAGATGGTACATTATTAACAGCACGAAAATCTTCTACTAAACCTTTAAGACCATCTTTATGACTATTACTAATGCTATTTATTGCTGCAATATTGGCATTCTTTCTCGTATCAAGTAGCGATAAATTTGTTGTTCCTTTTTCATCAATTCTCTTTAATAACTGCTTCTCTGATTCAGAGATCACTGCTAAAGAACTAGCTTTTTTATTATCCAGATCAGTTAAGTGTTTTTTTGCACTATCAAGAAGTTCTTTTAGCTTACCATCAGTCATCTGTACAATTTCAGAAACTGCACTTTTGTCGACTATTGATTCCAATGCTTTAGCAAGATATGCTAATTGATCTGGTGTACTGTTTACTGCTAAATCCTTAAGCCTCTTTTGTAGTGCATCAATTATCTCTTTTACCTCAGTCATCTGCACAATGTCAGCAATAGCTTTTTTATCTGCTATCAATTCCAGTGATTTTGCAAGATATGCCAGTTGATCAGGTGTGCTGTTTGCTGCTAAATCCTTTATCCTTTGGTATATTGCTTCTTTCATTTCCAAAAATTCAAAAAAGTTTCAAATCTAAATCGTTTAAAATTATTTTTTAGTTGATTATGTTTATCTTCTCTTTCGGTAATATCTTCATCTATTTTTTCTATAGCTCTTCGAATACGTACTACATCTTCCACTGCAATATTTTCTGGATGAGGTAGTGTATATCCTCGTTTGCTTTGGTTATTTGGCATTGATTCAAGTAATAATCACTCGCAAATTTTTGACTTTAGGACGATAAATAACCGTTCCACTTAAAACTAATTTTATCCTTGTCTCATTGCCATTAAAGTTTGTCAGTACGTGAGTTCTCTCCACCCAATTTTCTCCAATTGGTTTTCCTGATGTTAAATTTACTAATTGCCAATCCACGTTTTTTTGCACATATGCTTTAACATCTGCAGTGCCAGGTATCAGCGCATCGTACGTTATGGTGATTTTAGTATTAGCTCCTGCTGTAATACTTCTTGTAACATAATCTCCTTTTTCCCCTATATTACCCATAACTAGCTGTAACCCAGGATATAGCACTGGACTTTTTTCTCGCCCTCCTTTTAGGCTTGCCTTTACTGTTAGCTCTCCAGATAGTCTTTCACGCAGTGCAAGTGGCAAATTATCAGACAAAAAGTTCTCTTTTCCCTCTTCATCTGTTAAGATAAATTCCACATTGGTATCAAATGCTACTTTTTCGACGTTCGTCAAAACAATTAAATCTGAAGTATTGGTTGCTGTAACTTTTCCCAGATCAATAACGTGAGAATTTTCACTAAATTTTGCAGCTAGTAGTCGAAACGTTAAATCTAAATTTTGATGCGGTGTCCAGGTACTTGCATTGCTTGATGATAGTAATACTCCTACTTGATATGGCTGACTTGTTACCCAACGGCTATTTACTGCATCATATTTGCCAAATTCTGCTATTTTTACTGCAGTAACTGAATCATCAGTAAGTAGTACTATTGCATACTCTTGCCCTGCATGGCAAAACACTGGTGACCACTCTATACGTGTTGCTGTGCCATCTATCTTTATATCTTTTGGCTCAATATAGCTTTCAGCAATGACAGTCTGCGAGGGCATTCCCACTGCTGTTTCTCTAATCTGCACAACAACACGTTTTTTGCCGCTATTTACAAACCATAAATCTATCCCTACTATATGCCTACTTTCACTTAAAGTAAATGTTTGCGCTAAAGGATCAACTCGTCTTGCTGCGATAACTCTTCTTCTTTCTTCTATGGTAATGGTTTTTTTACCAGTATAAGTTGCTTCTCCATAACTGCCTTTATCACCGAAGAACTGCACTAATTTAGTACCGGCTGGAATATTTGCTGGTATTTTTATTTTTCCTCTTACTTTTCCCTGATTATCTGCAATGAATGTTGCGTTCATGTTTTTCTTTCAAATATTTTCTATGCTTGAGGTTGAATAAAAATTCCATCAAACTTTATCTCTTTAAGCTCCTCACTTGGCTCAAAACCTTCAATTTCAAAATTCTGTACTGCTTCTCTCATAAATTCAGCTTCGTATGAAGTACTTGACAGCAGCTCTGTTGTTTCTTTAACATTAAATACTCTTGTTACTGGACTTTTCCAATTTGTTTTTACCTCCGTCCAGTGATCAATATTTTTATTTAGAGTAATTTGTGCCGGGACTGGATCAAAAGCTTGATATGGATTGATCTTTTCTCCTTTGGTCTGTGAAAGCTGCTCCAGTACCGGTTCAAGTTCATACGGCAACAAATAAGTTTTTTCTCCCCCATCAATATCAGCAATCGTTACATCTATTGGTAAAATTAGTTCCTTGTTTACTATCGCTGCAGACTGCGAAATTCCCTGATCACGCATATCATCGTCGAAGAATGAATCTACAAAAACTCCTTTTTTGGTGGTAGGTTCTCTTGAATTTGCATCACTGCGTAGACGTTCCTGGGCAACTAGAGCATAAAGATCATTTATTCCCTTCTTCATTGCTTCAAGCTCATTCATGGGCACTGCATGAATAGCATTATTCACTATTTTCACCCCTTCTCCATTTTTCCATGTTTGGTGAATGTAGCAGAGCAAAAGTTGTTCGCTAGGCGCTCTAGGCATTGATGGTCTCCAGGGATGGGCAATTCCCTTGATTCTTCTCACCACTCCTTTTGCATCTATAGTAATTAAGTCAAAGCGGGGCATTTTCCAGGTATAATCTATCAAAACCAAGCTGTTATCAACTGCACCTTTTACTTTACATCCCTCTTCACTTATATCTTCAGGGCTTACATGAGTACGACAGCGGTAAGTTATTTGATAACTACTTCCAGGAGCTGGCTCTTTGCCGGGTAATGACCAATCAACGTTTCCTGCGTTTAGTTTATAATCTACACTATTTTCATAAATAACATTGCCTTGTTTAACTTGAATAATCTCAAGTACTGCAGAGTCAGGTATCGGATCAATAGCTCCAGAGTATGAACCATGAGTAACAGTAATGGTTTTCTGAACAGTTATATCTACTTTTTTAATTTCACTTATTGGAAAATCATTCACCTTCAGTTCCATTACTCTTTGGCTATTTGGCTGAAAAGTATGTGGTTCTGATTCAACTGATTTTATATCCGGATCTTCATCAAAAGAAACACGAATACTGTGAGGAAGTTCAATCTCATAGCCATCAACATGAGCTTTGCCCTCATTAATCACAAATATTTTTTTTCCTCCTTCTCCCTCTTCCTTTTGCAGGAACATTACTTCAAGACCATTTACGACATAGGAACCATTGGCTTCTTTGTCATAACGAGCAAGAGCAGTAGTTACTATGTTTGCTTGTGGAGGTGGTGAGTGCTGAATGAGAACTCCATTTTCAATGTTATAAATTGGATAAAATTCTCCTGAAGCATTAGTAGTCACACCCTCAGCTTGATAACTCCAAGTGGTGGAAACTTTAAGCCTTGCAGCCCCTACTTCTTGATAGTTACGTGTACCAACAGCAGGATCACGAAGGTTTTCATCCTCAAGTTCTGTAATGGTAGATTCTACGTAATAAACACCTATACGCACTGTGGTACTCAGTGGAATAACAAACTCTTCTTTTTCAACTTTTCTAACCGCTCCACGAAGATAGATTTTTCCTGATTCAAGCGTAACTTTACCAGTTTCTCTATCTATAATACAATTGCTTCCTATTATAACATCACCATCACGAAATATTGCATCGCCTATGCCTTTAAGCTTAGAGAGAGCATACTCCTGAGTCTCGTTTAATTCTGCAGATTGCAAACCTCTTCCAGCAAGAAATAAGCTTTTTTCGTATTCTTTGTCAGGATTAAAGCGGTTATAATAGGTGTTTAAAGTCATTTTATTCTAAAAGGTTACAACAAATGAAAAAGTCTCTCTTGTGGCAGCAGTTCTGATAAGTGGTACAGTGTGTTCTAAAATCAGCAAGATTCCATGGTCTTCTATATCTTTTGGTTCAAAATATCTCTGTCCAGGAGGCAATTTTTCTACCACCTTTGTACCAACCATAACTCCAAGCTCTCTTATTACTTGATTTGCTGCGTCCGTGAAATCGAAAGTAAATTTAAGATACAGATTATTGATTGGTACATTCGATGGTTTAAACCTTCCAGAAGGAGTTATAAGTTCGCCGTTTTCATCACCTGTGCAGAATAGCACTTCATCTGCAGTACGTCTGCCAAGTTCATTCAAGAGCTTTATAGAATTTATAGGTTCAGGTGGTGTGCTTTGAATGTACTCTATGGTAACTTTATCACTTACTGGAATAGAGCTATTTTCCGTACGTTTAATTACACCAGTACTGCTATCAACTGTATAGTCAACACTTGGCTGATGCATTGTTTGTCCTGTAACAACCTTCACATCTTTAACAGGTTGATGATCAAGTTTTATTTCACCCTTAACGAAAGTTTTTTCTACTTTATGGCTACTTCCAGAGCTTCCATCACCACTTCCCCAGGCAAGATGTAGAGATTGCTCTTTTATACTTGCTGCTATTGCTGCTCTTCCTGATTGTGTAAGAATTGACACCTGTGATGAGTTTGAAAGGCTTATATAATATATATTCAGGATTTGGAAAATTTTTGTCCAAAAAAAATGAATTTTTGCCTAATTTTTTGTTGCAGTATTATTTAAAAATCGAACTGTATTATTCTCGAAAAAAAACAATAGAATATCAATAGGTTAAAAATTGCATCTGTATTATTTATTTTTGCTCCTGTCCTACAAAGTGCACCTATAAGTTCTCATCCTTAAAGCATTAATTGTTTTAGGGAAAAGTTATGAAACTAAAAACTGCCATAGTTGTTCAAAATATACGGTATCAAGCTAAGAGATTAAAACTTTTTGAATGCTTTGCTCATGAAACTCATGAAGATCTTGAGCAAGAACTTTTCTGTGAAATTTGGACTTATCTTGATAGATATGATGAAAGCAAAGGTAGCTTTAACACTTTTGTAGCAAGATTAACTGAACGTCGTGCCAATAACTTATTGGAGAAACAACTATGTATAAAACGCAATATTAATAACTACATCAATATTGAGAAAACAGAAGCTTTTGAAGATGAAGTAGCAAAACGTACTGATGTAGATTACATGATTTCAACGCTACCAAGAAAGATGCAGAGGATATGCGAACAACTCAAGTACTTTAACTTATATGAAGTTGCTAAGATGAACAACATATCAAGAACTACTTTAAATACTATGGTAAGAAAAATACGTATAAAACTCTCTTCCATCTACTACAAGGGCAAAAAGAAAAATTGAACATAAATTCTACCTTTCCTGAATATATAACATATACCATTGAGGTGAATAAATGACTTTTAAAATTTTAAACAATAATGAAAGATTGAAAACAACTACAGGCATAAAAGTAGTAATTTTTGGTCCTTACGGTATTGGTAAAACCAGTCTCTTAAAGACTATAAGTGAACCAACACTATGTCTTGACTTTGAAGCAGGCCTGCTTGCCGTTCAAGATTGGCAGGGAGATTCAATTAGTGTTCGTACTTGGAATCAAGCTCGGGATATTGCCTGCCTAATTGGTGGTCCGAACCCTGCACTAAAATCTGATCAGGCGTATAGTCAGAAACACTATGAGCATGTCTGTAGCAAGCACAAAGATCTTCTTTCTGAAGTGTCTAAATACCGATGCATCTTTGTGGATAGTATAACCGTTGCTTCACGTTTATGTCTATTATGGGCAAGGATGCAACCTGAAGCTTTTTCCGATAGATCAGGAAAAGAAGATAAAAGAGCTGCTTATGGGTTGCTTGCTCAAGAGATGATGGCTTGGCTCAATCAGTTTCAACATATCAGAGATAAAGATATCATAATAGTTGGAACATTAGGTCAATATCTCGATGACTGCAATCGTCCAACATGGCTACCTCAATGTGAAGGAGCTAAAACTGCTAGTGAGATTCCAGGGATAGTTGATGAGGTAATCAGCATGGTTGGAATCAAGAAAGATGATGGTACAGAGAAACGTTCATTTGTCTGTCAGACTATTAATACTTGGGGATACCCAGCTCAAGATCGCAGTGGCTGCCTGAATATGGTTGAGGAACCACATCTAGGTAAATTACTTGCGAAAATTAAAGCCAAAACTTTGCTGTTTAATTAAAAATTGGAGAATAATTATTATGGAACAAAGCTTTTTCAATATCGGTCAAAAAATTCCCTTTTTCAGTGTGAAAGAATACTTGAATGATCAATCACCAATACCAGAAGATATAATCTCACCAAGAATTTTAACAAAAAGAGGCTTATTGGTACTGGGTGGCCCTCCTAAGATTGGCAAAAGCGACTTTTTGATCTCTTGGCTTGTTTACATGGCTGCTGGAGTTTCATTTTTGGGTATGACTCCAAGCAAACCTATGAAAATTTTCTATCTGCAAACTGAAATTGAATATGAATATATGAAAGAACGTTTGCAACAACTTCAACTGGATAACGAACTTTTGAATATAGCTGCCAATAACTTAATCATTACACCAAGAGTACAATTATCTTTCAGCAGTGAAGAAATAGATGAAATTAAAAATGTTATTAAAGAGCGTTTTAAACCTGATATTATTGCAATCGATCCTCTTCGCAACATCTTCAACTCAAGTGAATATGGCAATGAAAATGACAATAGCGCTATGCTATTCTTTTTGCAAAAAACGCTTGAAAGACTGAGAAATGTTATCAATCCAGATTCGGGCATAATACTCACTCACCACACAAAAAAATTATCGAAAAAGATGCTGGAAGAAGATCCATTTCAAGGCCTAAGCGGTGCTGGATCTTTACGTGGATTTTATAGCACTGGCATGGTGATGTTTGCTCATGATGAGGAAAGCACTACCCGTCAAATAGTGTTTGAGCTGCGAAATGGTGAACGTGTGGCAAGCAAGCTTGTCGATAAGATAAATGGTCGTTGGAAACTTGTAGACCAATGGAGTTGATTCTTTTTTTTACTTAATTTATAGGGAACAATATGCTAACAGATTTTTTAACTGATTTTAATACTGCAAAATTACAGAGTAATTTAATACCAAAAGGTACAATAGTCAAGGTAAAAATGGCAATTAAACCAGGAGGTTATGAAAATTGGTTCACTAAAAGCTACACTACTGGCAGCATCTATTTAAACGTTGAATTTACTGTCACTGAAGGTCCATATGCAAAACGCAAGATTTTTCAAGTAATTGGTATTAAAAGTGGCAAAGCAAGCGTTGAAGGAGAAGATACTTGGGGAGAATCTGGACGTTCTATGCTTAGAAGCATTTTGGAGTCAGCACGAAATATTCATGCACATGACACTTCAGAGAAAGCGGTTACTGCTAGAAAAGTCAACTCTATAGCTGATTTTAACGGGTTAGAGTTTACTGCAAAAGTTGGTATTGAAGCCGACAGTAGATACGGGGATAGAAACAGAATTGCTACAGTTGTTACTCCAGAACAAAACAATGGTATTGAATCTGACTGGTTACCATTTTGAAGTACGACGAAGGAAAGTTATGGGCTGCTGTTATTACTAGAGCTCTTCAGGATGCAGCAGGAAGGAACCTAAAACTTAAAAAAGAGGCTTGTAAATGGATTCGATCACGATCCTTTGAAACTGTTTGTGAACTCGCCAATCTGGACTCTAAACGTTTAAAGAATATGTTGATTAAAAAGGAGGGAAATTTTATGGGTTTTTCATCTCAAAAAGAGATTAAATCATTGTTAATTGATAACATAAAAGAATGTGTATCTTACTTACTTCCGGGTGGAGAATTTTATCAAGATAGGTTCTATCTGGCAAATTTAGGTAAAGATAAGATAATAGTTGAAATAAAAGGAGAGAAAGCAGGAAATTGGAATGACATTTATAAAGAAAAGAAGGGAGACATACTCAGTCTTTGGACTTTAGTTGAAGGTAACATAGATTCTGCTAAAAAGTGGTTGAACGCTAAAAAAAATTCCACGTTGCAAAACAATGGAGAAAAAGCATTTTCTGTAAGACACTACTTAAATGATAAATCACCAATGCCAAAAGATATAATAGGGCCAAGAATATTAACTCCAGGCGGTCTTTTGGTTATAGGTGGAACTCCAAAAATCGGAAAAAGTAATTTTCTTCTTTCCATGTTAGTACATTTAGCTGCTGGAGTATCATTTCTTGGTATGAAGCCTGCAAAGCCACTTAAGATATTCTATCTACAGAATGAAATGGAATATAGAGAGCGCTTACAGAAGCTAAGAATCAGCAAGAAAACCCTTGATGCAGGGACAGAAAACTTAGGTCTTGTCGACATAAAAAAATAGTGATATAGAGTACTCTTTATTAATAGGTAAAGAGAATGCTATATGATTTAAAAGATGAGCAATGGGAG
>DWRH01000115.1:0-16213 GCA_022318365.1 Anthoptus insignis
CAAACGCAATGCCTTACGATAGCCTTCTGGTGCAGGCATACCGAAATTACGCCGCACTTTCTCTTTGGTTTCACGTCCTTTCTGATGACCGATGATCATCACTGGGCGCCCCTCAAGGCGTGCGATTCCCCCGACAATGGCTTTATCGTCGGCATAAGCCCGGTCCCCTGCCAGCTCGTCAAAGTCAGTAAACACATGACGTATATAATCGAGTGTGTAGGGACGTAATGGATGACGCGCCAATTGCGCAATCTGCCAGGCACCAAGGTCGGAGAAGATTTTTTTCGTCAGCTCTACGCTTTTTTCGCGTAAACGCTGTATCTCTTCGTCCAGATTGATATCCAGTTTTTCATCCTGACGACCAACCGATTTAAGCGAATCAATTTTCGCTTCCAGTTCTGCGATTGGTTGTTCAAAATCCAGATAATTAAGACTCATAATAATCCTGTGTTAGTCAAACTCCAGTTCCACCTGCTCCGTTCCCAGTATTGATCGCAGCTCATTCAATAAGCGATCACTGGGTGACACACGCCAGGCTGCACCGAAACGTAGCTTAGCGCGCGCATCGTCTCTCTGATAATAGAGATGTACCGGAATTGTTCCGGAACGATGAGGCTCCAGGGATTGGCGGAGACGGTTTAATAGCTGGTCATCAATTTGCCTGTCTGTCAGCGAGATAGCAAGCCCGCGAGCATATTTTTCGCGAGCTTCATCGATATCCATCACATCACGGGCGGTCATTTTAAGACCACCGCTAAAATCATCGAAACTGACCTGGCCACTGACAATCAGAATACGATCTTTTTCCAGCAAATGCTGAAACTTATCCAGCGCATCGGTAAATAACATCACCTCAAGACGGCCTGAGCGATCATCAAGGGTACAGATACCGATACGATTACCACGTTTTGTCAACATTACCCGGGCTGCGACTACCAGTCCTACAGCCATCGTCATTTTACCACGTTCTGTCGGATGCATATCTTTCAAACGCATCCCCCCGACATAACGTTCAATCTCTTTCAGGTACTGATTGATCGGGTGGCCGGTGAGGTAAAGCCCCAGCGTTTCCCGTTCCCCATCAAGGCGCATCTGTTCCGGCCACGGAGTGACATCAGCATAAGATTGTTCAATCTGCTCGGGTTCATCTGCCAGTACACCAAACATGTCTGCCTGACCTGTAGCTTCGGCTTTAGCATGCTGATCGGCTGCCCGTAATGCATCAGAGAGTGCACCCATTAATGCAGCACGATGAGGACCTAAACGATCAAAAGCCCCGGACATGATCAACTTCTCCATTACCCGGCGATTGATCTTTTTAATATCAGTGCGTGCGCAGAGATCAAACAACTCACGGAAGTAGCCTCCTTCATTGCGTGCATCAATGATCGCCTCAATTGGTCCTTCGCCAACCCCTTTGATAGCACCAATGCCATAAACGATCTCGCCCTGATCGTTGACATGGAAAGGATAGAGCCCGGAATTAATGTCTGGGGGTAAAACTTTGAGCCCCATCCGCCAGCATTCATCCACCAACCCAACCACTTTTTCCGTATTATCCATATCAGCAGTCATTACCGCCGCCATGAACTCTGCAGGATAATGCGCCTTCAGCCATAAGGTTTGATAAGAGACCAGGGCATAGGCTGCGGAGTGCGATTTATTAAAACCATAACCGGCAAATTTTTCCACCAGATCAAAGATTTTTATCGCCAGCTCACCATCAACCCCTCGCGCCCTGGCTCCATCTTCGAATCCGCCTCGCTGCTTCGCCATCTCTTCCGGGTTTTTTTTACCCATTGCACGGCGCAGCATATCTGCCCCACCAAGGCTATAGCCTGCCAGTACCTGAGCAATTTGCATCACCTGTTCCTGATACAGGATGATGCCATAAGTTGGTTCCAGTACTGGTTTCAGCGATTCGTGTTGCCATTCTATATCGGGATAAGAGATCGCCTCACGCCCGTGTTTACGGTCAATGAAGTTATCTACCATGCCCGATTGCAGTGGACCAGGTCGAAATAATGCCACCAGTGCGATCATGTCTTCAAAACAGTCCGGCTTCAGTCGCTTGATCAAATCTTTCATGCCGCGCGATTCAAGCTGGAAAACTGCTGTAGTTTCTGAGCGCTGCAGCATATCAAAACTTTTTTTATCGTCCAGCGGAATCGCTGCAATGTCAATCGGCGGTTCGCCCTGTTTATGACGACGCGCATTGATCATTTGCAACGCCCAGTCAATGATGGTCAGGGTACGCAAACCAAGGAAGTCAAATTTTACCAGACCAGCATATTCAACATCGTTTTTATCGAACTGGGTGACCGGATGGTGTCCATGCTCATCACAATACAACGGTGCAAAATCAGTAATTTTCGTCGGCGCAATCACCACGCCACCGGCGTGTTTTCCGGCATTACGCGTCACCCCTTCCAGTTTCCGCGCCATATCGATGAGAGCTTTGACTTCTTCATCGGCTTCATAGACTTCGGGCAATTGCGGTTCAGCTGCAAAAGCTTTTTCCAGTGTCATGCCCGGATCAGGGGGGACCAGTTTAGATATGCGGTCAACGAAACCATAAGGATGTCCCAGTACCCTGCCCACATCACGAATCACAGCTTTTGCCGCCATGGTACCAAAGGTAATGATCTGTGATACCGCCTGACGACCATACATTTCCGCCACGTGCTCAATCACCTGATCACGTTTTTCCATGCAAAAGTCGACATCAAAGTCGGGCATTGAAACACGCTCAGGATTGAGGAATCGTTCAAAAAGCAGGTCAAATTCCAGCGGATCAAGATCGGTTATCTTGAGCGCATACGCCACCAGGGAGCCAGCACCAGAACCTCGCCCAGGCCCTACCGGCACATTGTTATCTTTCGACCACTGGATGAACTCCATCACGATAAGAAAGTAACCTGGGAACCCCATTTGATTGATGACATTCAGTTCGACATCAAGACGCTCATCATATTCAGCGCGCTTCTCATCTCTTACCTGAGGATCAGGAAATAAGAAATGTAAACGCTCCTCAAGCCCCTGTTTCGATTTCATCACCAGGAAATCTTCGGTACTCATCTCACCAGTAGGAAATTGTGGCAGAAAATACTCACCTAAACGGATGGTAACATTACAACGTTTAGCAATTTCTACGCTGTTCTGTAAGGCCTCTGGTATATCAGCAAACAGCGCACACATCTCTTCCTCACTACGCAAATATTGCTGTGAGCTGTAGTTACGCGGACGTTTTGGATCATCAAGGGTGAAACCATCATGGATCGCCACACGTATTTCATGAGCATCAAAATCCTCTTCGCTCAGAAAACGCACATCATTGGTGGCAACCACGGGAATATCATACGAGGTAGCTAATTCAACAGCGGCGTGAAGATAAGTTTCTTCATCTGCTCGCCCGGTACGAACCAGCTCCAGATAGTAACGATCAGCAAAATAGTGCTGATAAAACGTCAGGCATTCGCCAACCTGAGCCTCATTACCCCGTAATAAAAGCTTGCCGACATCACCTTTAGCCCCACCGGAAAGTAGAATAAGCCCCTCATTCAGCGTGGTGAGCCAGTTGCGATCAATTGTTGGCCCTTCAGGTCCATAGCCACGCTGATAAGCCTGTGAAATTAGCAGGGTCAAATTCTGATAACCAACGTTATTAGCCGCGAGAAGCGTGAGCTGTGAAAGTTCTTCACCCAGCATATCACTGACAACATTGAAATCGGCACCGATGAGCGGCTTCACTCCGGCACCATGGGCAGTGCCGTAAAATTTTACTAATCCACACAGATTAGTAAAATCGGTAAGGGCCAGCGCAGGCATAGCCAACTGTGCTGTTTTTTTCACCAGGGGACCGACTTTTGCCAGACCATCTACCATAGAATAGTCACTATGAACGCGCAGATGAATAAAACGAGGTTCAGTCATAGGAAAGTCCGCTCTGGATTTGAAGATAAAAAGGTTATTCAGCTTTTGACGGCGTTTACTGCAGCATGACGCACCGGCGCGAAGCTCATCCGATGATGTTCTGTTACGCCATGCTGGCGCAATTTTTCCAGGTGATACGCCGTGGGATAACCTTTATGCCGGGCAAAGCCATATTCAGGAAACTGACTATCTAATACCAGCATTTCACGATCACGTGTCACTTTTGCCATTATTGAAGCGGCGCTGATTTCTGCTACCAGACTATCACCCTTAATCACGGCCTGGGATGGCATCGGTAAAACAGGGCACCGGTTACCATCAATCAAGACCAAATCCGGGCAGAGTGCCAGCCCGGCTACTGCCCTCTGCATTGCCAGCATCGTCGCCTGAAAAATATTCAGTGCATCAATCTCAGCAGGCTCAGCTCGCCCGAGGCACCAGCATAATGCCTTGTCTGCAATTTCATCGTACAGCGCCAGTCGGCGTTTTTCAGAGAGTTTTTTCGAATCAGCCAGGCCGGTGATCGGGTTAGCCGGGTCAAGGATAACTGCCGCAGTCACCACGGCACCAACCAGTGGGCCCCGGCCTACTTCATCAACACCTGCAATCAGATTCGCTACCGGATAACAAAACTCAGACATTAGCCAGCTCCAGCACTGCTTTTGCCGCTTGTTTATCTGCATTCCAGCGAATTTGCTGATGTAATTGTGTAAATGTGCTCAGAAGCTGACTGCGTGTTTCGCCAGGCTCCAGCAATAGCTTCAAAGCTTCAGCCAGGCGTTGTGGCTGGCAGTCATCCTGCAAACATTCAGCAACCAGCTCCCGGCCGGCCAGTAGATTTGGCAATGAAACATATGCCGTTTTAATTAATCGCTTTGCCAGCCAAAAAGTCAGCGGCTTCATTCTATAGGCTACCACCATCGGGCACTTTGCCAGCATACACTCTAATGCTGCCGTTCCCGATGCCAGTAATGCTGCATCGCTGGCAATCATAGCTTCACGCCCTTTACCATTAAGTAAACGCACGGAGAGATCCGGTGCTATTTCTGCTTTAATTTTTTCAAACTGAGCACGGCGATGAGCATTCACTAAAGGAACAACAATATTGAGGTCGGGATAGTTTTCTCGCAGCAACTGAGCGGTACGGATAAAATCAGCACTTAGCATCTCAACTTCACTGCTTCTGCTCCCGGGTAACAGGGCCAGACAAGGCTGTCCGGCATCAATACCTAACTCGCGACGTGCAGCAAGTTTATCTGGATGCAATGGTATTGCATCAGCCATTGTATGACCAATAAACTGGCAAGGCACATTGAAACGGTCGTAAAACGCTTTTTCAAAAGGGAGAAAAGCCAACACCAGATCAGTAGCGCGAGCGATTTTAAACACACGCTTTTGTCGCCATGCCCATACCGAAGGGCTGACATAATGTATCGTTCTGATGCCCTGTTTTTTAAGGCGCTGCTCAAGGGTGATATTAAAATCTGGCGCATCAATACCGACGAAGACATCTGGTTTTAGCGCAGTAAATCGTCTGGTCAAATCACCTCTGATTTTCAGCAGGCGGGGCAAGCGCTCCAGCACTTCAACTATCCCCATCACTGCCAGCTCTTCCATTTCGTACCAGGTCTCACAACCCTCAGCCTGCATCAGAGGACCAGCAACGCCAACAAAACGCACGTTGCCATGCTGTGCTTTCAATGCCTGCATCAAACCTGCACCAAGGATATCGCCAGAGGTTTCTCCGGCGACCAGCCCAATGGTCAGTGGACGGTTGCCCATAAATTAACGGATCAAACCACGAGTGGAACGGGCAAAAAAGTCAGCCAGTGGGCGAACTTCCTGATGCTGCTCAGCCAGCGCAATAATCTCTGCAGTGGCTTCTTCAAGCGGCTTCCCGCTACGGTAGAGGATTTTATATGCCTGGCGAATTGCATGCAGTGCGTCTTTGCTGAATCCCCGACGTTGTAATCCTACCAGATTGATCCCGAATGGCGTGGCGTGATTCCCCTGAGCAATAACAAAAGGCGGTACATCCTGTGCAACACCAGAACAACCGCCCACCATCACATGCGCACCAATGGTACAAAACTGGTGTACTGCCGAGAGGCCACCAATGATTGCATAGTCATCAACAGTCACGTGTCCACCTAATGTGGCATTATTGGCAAGAATACAATTATCGCCGATGATGCAATCGTGGGCGATATGCACATTGACCATCAGCAGGTTGTCACTACCTACTTTTGTCAGGCCATCAGCTTGCGTGGTACCACGATGAATAGTGACACTTTCGCGGATGCTGTTACGGTCACCCACCTCAACACGCGTCGGTTCCCCGGCGTATTTAAGATCCTGATTCGCCTCACCAATGGTGACAAACTGATAAATGATATTATCTTCACCAATCCGTGTATGGCCATTGACCACAACATGGGATTTCAGGATAGTCCCGGCGCCGATCTCAACATGAGCGCCAACCAGTGAAAAAGGACCGATATGGGCACCAGCACCTATTACCGCACCTTTTTCAACAATTGCACTGGGGTGAATCACTGCGGTTTCATCAATCACTAATCAGGCCTCCCGACTACGGGCACACATCATGGTTGCTTCACAAACAATCTTACCATCAACAGTTGCCACACCCTTAAAACGTGTCAGTCCACGACGAGTTTTTTCAAAAGTGACTTCCATGACCATTTGATCACCAGGGACCACGGGTTTTTTAAAGCGCGCTTCATCAATACCGGCAAAATAGTAAAGCTCACCTGGCTCAAGTTTACCAACACTTTTAAATGCTAAAATGCCAGTTGCCTGGGCCATTGCCTCCAGAATCAGTACCCCCGGAAAGATAGGTTTGCCGGGAAAATGTCCCTGAAAAAAAGGCTCATTGAACGATACATTTTTCACTGCCCTAAGAAATTTATGCTCTTCGAAAGCAATAACACGGTCAACCAGTAAAAAAGGGTAACGGTGTGGCAGTAACTCAATAATCTCTTCGATGTTCAGAGTATGCGTTTCGTTAGTCAAAATACTCTTCCTGTCCTAAAAATCTGATCACGTCAAAATCACACTCCCGTTATCACGAGATGCGAGTAAAAGTTCCAATTCTGTCTGTAACAGACACCTATTCTCAATCCTTTTTCTTATGAAACATGCACAACCATGAATCAGACATACCAACAAAAATGACTCATTTTTGTGAACATCGCTTATCGTAAATCGCATTACAATAAGAGGACGATCAGAGAATATTGCTTACCGTACAGCCAGAGCTTATCTCATAAGACTATGAAGGTTTCCGCTCCCGGAACGACCCAACACTCCAGCCCATAATGTTACTATTGGACTTACGTTCTGTGTAAAGGGCACACGCTCATAATACTGGTGGGATAAACTCTCAGTCTTGATTTGTTTTTCGTTCAAGCGCTTTGAGTCGCTTACTCATGTCATCAATATTCATCACTAATGCCGCCGTTTTCCGCCAGTTTTTATTCGGCTGTAGCGGAATTCCAGATGAATAAACACCAGGCTCAGTGATAGGACGCATCACCATCCCCATGCCTGTAACCGTCACTTTATCACAGATCTCCATGTGACCATTGATCACGCTGGCGCCACCTATCATACAGTAACGACCAATTTTTAAACTTCCGGCCAGAATTACACCACCAGCAATGGCTGTATTATCACCAATCACTACATTGTGAGCAATCTGACATTGGTTATCAATAATCACACCATTACCGATTTGAGTATTATCCAGCGCACCACGATCGATAGTCGTGCAGGCACCAATTTCAACCCGATCACCGATGATCACCGACCCGAGTTGAGGAATTTTCACCCAATTACCACGGTCATTGGCGTAACCAAAACCATCAGAACCAATGACAGCACCAGACTGAATCAGGCAATCGCTACCAATACGGACTTCGTGATAAATAGACACATTAGCCCAGATGCGCGTGCCTGCAGCGATATGCGTATGCTTCCCAATAAAACAGCCAGCACCAATCACTACATTATCGCCGAGTTCTACACCCGCTTCGATGACGGTATTCGCACCAATCGAGACTTGTCTGCCCAATTTGACAGAGGTATCCAGTACCGCACTGGGGGCAATCTCACAGGCTGGCTGGGGGGTGGTATCCAGTAATTGCGCCATACGGGCATACGTAAGATACGGATCTTTTACTATCAGCACAGCACCAGAAAAACAGGCACGATCAGCCTCCTGTAGCACCACAGCCGAAGCGCGGCAGTCGGTTAACTGCTCACGATAGCGGCTATTGGCCAGAAAGGTAATCTGTCCCGCCTGAGCGGTCTGCATAGAAGCGATGCCGGAGATGACAATATTGCCATCTCCGTGCAAATCGGCATCCAACTGCTGTGCTAAATCAGCAAGTCGAATTGAAGGCATCGATTATTTCACCTGCTTCAACACATCAGCAGTGATGTCTTTAGCCGTACTGGCATAAGCAACTGCATTAGCATCAATCACAACATCATATCCAGCGCTATCAGCAACTTTTTTCACTGCATCCTGAATACGGGAAAGAATTTTATTTCTTTCTTCAGTTTGACGACGACGATTATCCTGCTCAAACGCCTGAGCTTTGGTAGAAAACGTTTCGCGTTGAGCCATTACTTCTTTTTCAAGACGTGTACGCTCAGCCGCTTTCATCGTCGCACCATCACGCTGTAAACGTTGCATTTTACTCTGCAAGCTAGTTTCCATACCCTGCAACTCTGTCGCACGGTCTTTGAACTCAGTTTCCAGTTGTTTCGCCACTGCAGTACGTGCAGGAAGTTGCTGAAAAATACTACCAACATTAACTACAGCTATTTTGTCTGCCGCCTGCACACCAGCAGAGGCAATCAGTGCAAGAGCAACTCCTGCAGCACATAACAACTTTTTCACTATATACTCCTCACCATCAATAGTTGTCCTGAGGACACCGTTATTGTACGTCGGGAAGAGACATTGCCCTTCCTCCAACGTCGCATACTCACTTGCAATGCTTCCCTACGTATTACCAGGTTCTGCCGATGTTAAACTGGAACTGCTCGGCTTTGTCTCCATCATACTTTTTAAATGGTTGAGCATACGAGAATACCAAAGGTCCCAGTGGAGAAACCCACTGTAATGCCAATCCTGCAGACATACGTATATTGCCTGGATCACTATAGTCCGGAATACCAGCAGCGCGTGTTTGAGCCGTATTTTCCCATTTGGTATCCCACACAGTACCCGTATCAACAAATAATGAAGTACGCACTGAATTAGTATACTTTTCACTGACAAACGGTGTCGGAACAATCAGCTCCGCACTGGCTGTTGCCAGGGCATTCCCCCCAACAGCATCATCAGAACTGCACAGAACATTGCTGCCTGCACATTCAGACGAACTGCTACGATAGTAAGCTGCTTTCGGACCAACAGTATTTGAACGGAAACCACGTACGCTGCTTGAACCACCGGCGTAAAAGTTCTCGTAGAACGGCATTTCTTTGCCGCCTAAACCACCGCCGTACCCGACCCGACCACGACCAAGAATAACCCAGGTATGGTCCTGATTAATTGGCAGATACTGTTGCGTATCGAGTGTGGCTTTATAAAACGAGTTATCAGAACCAGGAATAGTAATTTTACCGTTCAGGCTGGTTTTGTTACCTGCCGTTGGGAAATACCCACGGTCGAGGTCGTTGTACGTCCAGCCATAGTTGAAGGTGAAATCATCAGCAGTGAAGGAAGAACGTCCAGTCTCATCGAGTTTTTTGCCCATAGAATTCAGATAGCGAGACATCGCTACCTGAGGTTCCATATTCGACAGGTCATTATGTACATAACCCAGACCAGTGCGAATAGTATTGTTCTCGTTGATTGGGAAGCCCAGCGTACCATCTATACCGTAGCTTTTATTGGTATAATCCGACAGATCAGCGTCATCAGCCTTAAAGTCGTTATAGTAGACACGGCCACCGAGACTGACACCATCCACCGTATAATAAGGATTAGTGAATGAGAATTCAGCATAGCTCTGGTAATCGTTGCGCGTTCCGCTGATACCCACGGTATTACCCGTACCTAACCAGTTTTCCTGCGTTACGCCAACCTGGAAACTGATACCACTTTCAGTACCATAACCCACGCCGATATTGAAAGTACCGGTGTTACGCTCTTTAACTTTATACACCACATCAACCTGGTCAGGAGACCCGGGTACGCGCTGTGTGTCTACTTCTACGGTTTCAAAATAACCGGTACGGTTAAGACGCTCTTTACCCTGCTCTATCTGATCGTTGCCAAGCCAGGCACCTTCCATTTGACGCATTTCGCGACGCAGTACGGTATCTTTCGATATGTCGTTACCTTCAAAGCGAATTTTCCGCACATAATAACGGTTACCAGCATCAACACTGACATGCAGTTTGACGGTTTTGGCAGCTTCGTTAATTTCAGGCTGGGTTGCAACACGAGGATAAGCATAGCCATAACGACCATACATTTTCTTAATTGCATCTTCCATTGCAGTGACTTTAGCACCGTTATACAGGGAACCTGGCTCTACTTTAGCCAGTGACTCGACTTCAGCTGAGTGACCAGCCATGCTGCCGTTAACCACAGAGCCAGACAACGTATAACGGTCACCTTCGGTAACGTTAATAGTGATGTAGATACCTTTTTTATCCGGTGTCAGACTCACTTGCGTAGAATTAATCGTAAAGCGTGCATAACCACGGTCTAAATAGAAACTACGTAACGTCTCCAGATCACCAGCTAGTTTTTGCTTCTGATACTTACGGTCACCAACCAGGTTCCACCATGGGACTTCATCACGGAGCTGGAAGCGTGAGATCAGTTCATCAGAGGTAAAATCTTTATTACCGACGATATTGATCTGCTGGATTTTTGCTGACACACCTTCGACAAAGACCAGTTTAAGGTCAACACGATTACGTGGCAGTGGTGTCACAACCGCTTTTACGCTGGCACTGTATTTACCAACGCTGTAATAAAAATCCTCAAGTCCTTTCTCAATACTGGAGATCGTAGTTCGATCAAGAGATTCCCCGACTCGCACACCTGAAGACTCCAGATTTTGTTTCAGTGCATCATCTTTTACGGCTTTGTTACCGGAAAAAGTAATGCTGGCAATGGTTGGACGCTCTTTAACCTGTATGATCAGCGTTGTTCCATCGCGCAGAACCTGAACATCCTCAAAATTCCCAGTGGCAAAAAGGGCACGGATCGTATTACCGATATCTTCATCGGATATGGTATCACCAACGCGTACAGGCATACTGAGCAAAGCCGCACCAACGGCAACTCGCTGTAACCCTTCGAAATGAATATCCTTCACCACGAAGCCATCTGCCGCGTATACGGTAGCGCTGCTAAACAGCAGCGATGCTATGAGCAACTTTTTCATCGCCATCGTTGTTATGCATTCTTCCTAGCTGGTTCCCGACTTCGGACTACTCAGAGAGTATCTAAAGACGCGAGAAATCATTGAAAAGTGCAAGCCCCATTAATAGCACCAGCATAATTGAGCCAATGCGATAGCTGAAGTCCTGAACTCGCTCAGACACCGGTGAACCCTTGATCTTTTCGATCATCAGGAACAATAAGTGTCCACCATCTAATACCGGTAAAGGCAATAAATTGATAATACCCAAATTTACGCTGATTAGCGCAAGAAACATCAGGTAATAAATCAATCCATACCCTGCCGATGTTCCCGCTCCCTGGGCGATTGCAATCGGCCCACTGAGATTGTTCAACTTCACTTCACCAACAATCAATTTTCCCAGCATGTTTACCGTCAGCTTCATCAGTTGCCAGGTTTTAACGCTGGCTTCTTCAATACCACTGAGCGGGCCATACTGCCGTACAGTTTTATATTGCTCAGGAAGAGGTTCGATACGTGGAATCACGCCTGCGAATCCTTCCTTGTCACTACCTGGTTTTAATGTCGGAGTCATTGTTAACAATAATGATTTTCCGGCACGATCAACATCCAGCAACAATGCTTTTCCCGGATTGTCGCGAACAAGAGTAACAAAATCTTGCCAGTCATCCAATCGACGGTTATCGACTTTCACAATCCGATCATCGGGCTGTAAGCCAGCAGACTGCGCAGCAGAGTCAGGTTGAACCTGGGCCAGTACTGTTTCAGCACGGGCTGACACTGGGTGAATACCTAACGCAACCAGAGGATCCTGACGGTCTGGTTCAAAATACCAGTGACGTAAATTGACTTCTGTATCGAAAGTCACTGCATTATCTGGTGCTTTAAATGTCAGCACCATGCTTTCATCACCCATTTTTGCGATGAGCTGCATGCGCGCACTTTCCCAGTCAGGCGTTTCGATACCATCGATAGCCTTAAGTTCCATACCCGGCAAAATTTGTGCTTCTGCAGCAGGTGAGGAAGGAGTAACCTGACTGACAACAGGTTTACCCCCCGGAACCCCTATCATGAAGACTAACCAGTAAGCTACTATGGCAAATAAAAAATTAGCTACTGGTCCGGCTACGACAACAGAAGCACGTTGCCATACTGTTTTATTGTTAAATGCCTGATGGCGTAGCGCCCTGGGGACTTCACGGACATGTTCATCGAGCATCCTTACATAACCCCCAAGGGGGATCAAGGCGATGACAAATTCTGTTCCCTGCTTATCACGGCGACGCCATAGCGCTTTACCAAAACCGATAGAAAAACACTCGACCTTGATGCCACAGCGACGCGCTATCCAAAAGTGGCCAAATTCATGTACGGTAATCAATACGCCGAGTGCAACAATAAATGCCCCGGCACTCCAAAAAAAATTCAGTACGCCCATTTACGCAACACCAAAAATGAGTAGCAACAAACAGGAAAAGACAGGCACTGCAGCGGTCAGACTGTCAATACGATCCAGAATACCACCATGACCAGGAATCAATCGCCCACTATCTTTCAAACCCGCTTCTCTTTTAAACATGCTTTCTGTCAAATCACCCAGTACCGAAGCGAGAGCAGCAGCAACAGAACAAACTAATAAGGTCATTGCCGGAATCGTCAGTGAAACAGACCAGCTAAATACCCCAGCGATGACTGCAGCAGTGAACAGACCACCAATGAACCCTTCCCAGGTTTTACCCGGCGAAACTTGCGGAGCCAGCTTATGTTTACCGAACAGACGTCCAAACATATAAGCACCGGAATCAGCACTCCATACCAGCAACATCACAAATAAAAGCCACCATGCCCCGGCAGAAGGGTCCTGATCATAGTGGTAATGACGCAAGGCCAACATACCACAAAAGAAAGGTACAAGGGTTAAGATACCGAATAGCAGACGTAACAGAGACGACCGACGCCATAGTGCAGCAGATTGCGGATAAGTCATCACCAGGACAAGGGCAATTATCCACCAAAGTAAGGCAATCCATAAGACAACAGCCATCTGATGCCAATCCGGAAATGCGTACTGCATGGCTACCAACCCGACTCCTGTGATAGTGGCAATCAGCGTTCGTGTCGGTAATGATTTAAAATCGGCAAATGGCGCCCATTCCCATGATGCAAGAATACAAACACAAATCAGTACAAAAGAAAATGCCACCGGCGGCAGCCAGAACAGCGCAGCAATGACAGCCGGAATTAAAACCAATGCCGCAATCAGTCGGGATATCAGCAAAGATACCCCCCATCACTCTTAATTATCATCCGGAGCTGCTCCACCATAACGCCGTTCACGTTGTGCAAATGCATCCAACGCACCCTCAAAAATGTGTTCATCGAAGTCAGGCCAGAGTACATCACTAAAAAAGAACTCCGCATAAGCAACCTGCCAAAGCAAAAAGTTACTGACCCGATGTTCCCCCCCTGTCCTGATGACTAAATCCACGGGGGCGAGATCATTCAGGCAAAGTGCAGCAGAAAAATGTTGTTCATCAATCTGTTCTGGATTGAGCTCACCGTTCTGCACCCGTTCTGCCATTTTCTTCGCACCCTGGATAATATCCCAGCGCCCGCCATAATTGGCAGCAATATTGAGAGTTAATCCCTTATTTTGTTCAGTCAGCGCCTCAGCACGACGAATTTTCTCCTGCAATCTGGCGTTAAAACGTGCTGTATCACCAATAATACGCAAACGCACGTCGTGTTTATGCAAGCTTTTTACTTCGCTCTCCAGCGCCCAGATAAAAAGCTCCATTAATGCCATCACTTCCTGTGCCGGACGATTCCAGTTTTCACTGCTGAAAGCATAAAGGGTTAGTGCATCCAGTCGATGACTGACGGCAAAACGTACCGCACGGCGAACCGATTTCACTCCGGCTTTATGACCGGATACGCGCATTTTTCCCTGTTTACGCGCCCAGCGTCCATTGCCATCCATGATGATGGCTACATGACGTGGACTCACATCCTGGCGCGCCTCGCTCATTTGTTGCCCTCTGGATGACATAATCCGTAACCGTTTTCCTCAGCGCAGTCAAAATAACATATGCAACATAATATCTGATTCATGCTAAACCGACATGATATAACATCGTTTTCATCATGTTATAGCAACCTGATGTCTTTTAGCGGGGCTGGATTGTATCACTTCCGCACCAGGCGAACAAATAGCAACACCAGCCAGTGCTGATTCATTGGATCAGCGTCACTTTATCTGCAACGCAGCCATTCCCCTGGTACACCGATCTATTTCCAGCACCTCCTCCACAGAGGTGGGTTCAGCAAATGTTGAGCTGGCCAATAACGTTGCATTAATTCCGGCTATATCAGTAAAGGCAATTCTTCCGCCAAGAAAAGCCGCAACAGCTATTTCATTAGCGGCATTGAGTACGGTTGTCGCCGCCTGACCAGAGGCGCAAGCCTCAATTGCTAACTGAAGACAAGGATAACGTTTGAAATCAGGCTCAGTAAAAGTTAATGCATTAAGTTGACTGAAATTCAGGCGAGGTGCGGATGAATGGATACGTTTTGGCCATCCCATTACGTGAGCGATTGGCGTACGCATATCAGGCGAACCTAACTGTGCTACCACACTGCCATCACAATAACGTACCATTGAATGAATTACCGACTGTGGATGGATGATCACTTCCAGTTGCTGTGGTCCGGCATTGAATAACCAGCGTGCCTCGATGTATTCCAGACCTTTATTCATCATGGTCGCTGAATCGACAGAAATTTTCCGTCCCATGGACCAGTTCGGATGCGCACAAGCCTGATCAGGTGTCATCGTCGCTAAATGCTCAAGAGGAATGTCCCGAAAGGGGCCTCCTGAACCAGTAAGGATGATGTTATCAATCCCGAGGTTTTCCAGTGGAACCTGTCCCAACTGATGTTGCAGTACTTCCGGCAGACATTGAAAAATAGCATTATGCTCACTGTCTACGGGTAAGAGCTGCGCGTTGTGCCGTTCTACGGCATCCAAAAAGAGTTGACCACAGGTCACCAGAGACTCTTTATTGGCAAGTAAAATACATTTCCCTGCCTCAATCGCCGCCAGTGTTGGCATCAACCCGGCTGCACCGACAATCGCTGCCATCACCAGATCAACTTCATCGAGAGAAGCTAATTGGCATATTGCCTGTTCTCCACTAAACACCTCTGTCGCTACACCACGCACTTTCAATTCATCGCGCAACATAGCTGCTGAAGCATTGTCCGACATCGCCGCATAATCTGGTGTAAATGCAACACATTGTTCAATCATTCGTGTCACATTGCGCCCTCCGGTGAGAGCTATAACCCGGAAGTCTCCTGGATTAGCACGAACAACATCAAGTGTACTACCGCCTATAGAGCCAGTAGAACCGAGAACAGTCAAACATTTCATCGGGATATCCTATCGCAACAAAGCAGTAGCTGCAGGTTATACGCACAATTCACAAAAAAACGCCGTCAGGTTACCCATATTATGGAAAACCTGTCCGGCGTTTAGGCCAAAACAGAATTGGCTCAGAACTCCATCAGTTCTGTCTCTTTCTCAGCCAGCGCTGCATCGACTTTTTTAATAAAGATGTCAGTCATTTTCTGAACGTCATCCTGTGCACGACGTTCTTCATCTTCACTGATCGCTTTATCTTTTAGCAAATTTTTTATCTTATCATTGGCATCGCGACGTACATTACGTACTGAAACCCGACCCTGCTCAGCTTCGCTACGCACTATTTTGATCAAATCTTTGCGACGTTCTTCCGTCAGTGCGGGAAGTGGTACGCGAATATCGCTGCCTGCAGAGCTGGGATTAAGCCCCAAATCTGACG